>JAMZAV010009237.1:0-31598 GCA_024449915.1 Sweltsa coloradensis | reverse complement strand
TTTTTTTAAAATGTTGGTTGTATTGTATGGAACCAATTGGTTTTCTGGTTCAATCTCGTCCCCCAAGTCAATACAAATATTATGTAAGACACAGCAAGCTAGTATGACTTGTGGTATCAGATCAACACGGCTCATATTGATCATTTTGAGTCTACGAAATCTCCCTACCAGCATTGCGAATCCTCGTTCTATATTACTCTGTTACTAGAGTGCATCTGATTGTAGTGGCGTTTGTTTTTGGGTCAAATGACCGTTGTCTCTATATGGTACCAAGAGAGTTGATGTATTGCTATATGCTGAATCACCAAGCATATGAACTGTCAAAGGGAAACATCAGATCCCCTTGCTCCGTTATTCTTTGCCTTAAGTCTGAGTTTCGGTACACTCTTGCATCATGAACTCGTCCAGGTGAACCTGAAATAGTACAATTGGTTCGTTTTGACGTGAACAAGGTATTACCCGATAACAATATTTGAAATGGCATTGCGTAGTAGCTGTTGTAGGGTCTAACCTGACGGGATTTAATTATTAGAAATCTTGTCATATGAGTATGAACAAGGATCAACTCATCATAGGGCATGTGAACATGGATTGTCATACTTGGGAAGTTCCTTTTAACAAGGTACTTTTTAAAGATTCTGTTCATCAATTTAAAAATTAACTTTTGTAAAGTCCAAGTTCCTTTTCACCCCTTACCTCTAAAAAGTTCAAGTTTTCTTTAAAAAGTTCCCTTTTATTTTAAAGTTTATTTAATGCAACTGCAGAGTGACTGACGTTTCAACTTGCAAGCATGCGTACGGCTGTCAAAGAGCACTGTGAGCGGTAGGGTCATGAATAATCATGATACATATGATATAAACATTATATAAATGATATGTAATGGCAAGGTTGTTTGCTGACAAATGCTGAAAGTGGTGCTAAGTTCAAAATTAGCTACTTAACTTAATGTAACTAGAATGTTTTAAAGGAACTTTCTAAAAAATTCCTTGAAAATATTAACTTGATCACTTAAAAGTTCCTAAACACTAAAGGGATCAAGTGCCTTAAAAAGTTCCGGGAAAATGAACTTGTTCTTTTAGAAAGTTACTACATGATACATTCAGTATTGGTGCACAGTGGCACCTGAAATTTGTGACTTGTCATAAAAAACAATAGGTACCCGTAAGTAAAAGAAAAAATACCTAGAGATAACATAGCATAGACATAGGCACGCACAAATAATAATAACAAATAAAAGAACACATTAAAACACCATGTCAAAAAAATGTTAAAGCAATGTGCTACATCTCAGTTAATGAGATCACAGAACAGTTTCATCAGGAGAATAAAAGTGCTTGGTGTAAAATTTATTCTGGGCTTCTGTGAAGGTTTACTAAAAGTTATTTAAGAAATTTATTTACCGGTACTGGTACTGTACCTAAAAAAATTTAACAGCTCATCAAGATAGTAAAATGAGTTTGGTATTAAAAATTTTTCCAATCTTCTTTTGAATACAATATTTCTGTTGC
Source organism: Sweltsa coloradensis (assembly GCA_024449915.1). NCBI lineage: Eukaryota > Metazoa > Arthropoda > Insecta > Plecoptera > Chloroperlidae > Sweltsa > Sweltsa coloradensis. The sequence continues at coordinate 30,090 of JAMZAV010009237.1, read as the reverse complement.
TTTCTAATGGCTAAACCTACGGTATTTACAACACTACTTTGGCTTACCTGCTGTGCAATCAATAAATTTTCCCTTGTGATTGACAACTGCCTGAAGAACTATTGAATAGTACTTATTTCTATTGTGATAAGCGTCTGGTTCATACGAAGGTGCCATTATTGGAATGTGACAGCCATCGATCGCACCAGTAATGCCAGGAAATCCGTTACGTTCTTCGAAGGCATGAATTGTCTCTTGTGATTCAATGCCTTGTGGCCACTTTATAAATTCATGTGCTCTCTGTACAAGAATCCGTGATACTTTATGAACATATTCCCATGCAGTTGATTTTGAGACATCGAAACGATCTGCTAAAGTTCTACAAGATAAACAAGGTTGTTATTAAACTTGTGTTCTACACCAAGTACATTTTGAACTAAATCTAATAAGTCCCATTATTAATTGAAAATTCAGGTTCGTAAACCCACCTATATACTTCTGTATTTGCAAGCATCCACAGCGTTATCAACAACTGCTTGTCAATAGGATGACAAGGTCTTCCTCCAGCTGAGGTATTATTCTGAACCCATTTCTGGTCCAATCATTTCTAGTAAAAATTTAAACGTAGTCCTATCTACTCGAAAGTGACTCTTGAAATCTAGAAACAATACCAATCAAGTTTATTGCACAAATAGACGATTTCAAAACCTTATTGAAAATTGCATATGCCTAGGCCTAGCCTAGGATAGGGTAGGCCTATCGACTGTAGGCCTATAATAGTTATGTTTTTGTTTTAATAGGCCTAGGCTAGCCTACATCAAAGCTTGGGCTAAGCAAAGCTGATTAGGGAACAATTTAGTGTTTCACAAAGTGCTAAGTAAAGTAAAGTAAAGTAAAGTTTTATTTTGCCAGTCGATTCGTACAAGATACAAATATAGGCATCGTCATGTTTTTGGTACTAAATAACGAAAGCTTAATGCTAATTGTTTTAAGATGAGTTTGATTAAATTGATTATATATTTCAAATATAGAAATATCCTTATGATTATGGTAGAGCGTATGCTAGACCTCTAATTAATTAGTCATTGGTCACACATAACCTATAATATGACTGAGCTAAACTTGGTCAGAAATATTGATCCTACACGTCCATCGACATAACTTTTTACACACATTCTACTCCTTGTTCAGGGGAAGAGGGTTCACTGTGAAACATTCGTAATATACCAAGATCATCTTCATCGTCCTTTCGGCATCGTTTAAGAGTGACTAACGTAAAAAAACTTCATTGCAGCTTGAGCTTGTTTCCCCACCGCCCCCCTCCCCCCCATTTTTCAAATTATTTTCATGACGCGTAACGGGCATTTCTTCGTTCGGAACTGCAATGAAATCCAGCAAATCCGTTCAAACTGTCACGTGACTTAGGTTCGATCCGGCCCGATCGATTCCGAGTTTCCGAAAACACCCTAAATTCCATCTACCACCATCTGATGGAAACTGGCCCTTCTATTTTCTGGTTATCGGAATCAATGCAGATTTGTGCGACGCAAAATGGAGAAGCTTAAATAACTTACAACTTCATTCCGGGTACAAACAATTCAAAAAGTGGGAAAATAGGAAACGTGGCGCTATTTGGATGAAAGTGGTAAATAAATAGTATACACTCATTTCAATGAACAGTAAAATTTTATGGGAAAAAAGGTTTGTTTACTGTAGCTAAACATATACGGTAGCAAAAGTGCGTAGTAGACAAAAATATGATATTTTAAATTTCACATGACTTTTGGCATTCATATTTGCAAATTATTAAAGTATTCGTACGAGACAAAAGTAAAAAATCTTGGCCCAAGAGTGTAACTGACATATTTTTATTAATTTAAAATGGGATTTTGACACTCAACTACGTTTATTGTAACACATTAATACCAAACCATGGATACTGAAATGAAAATACAATCATACTGACTGAATTACTATTTCCAGCTTGTATTAAAGAACATATCCAAATTGTTTTAAGTCACATATTGGACATACCAAAATCTATAAAAATATTTTTCCCCGGCATTCTCACACAGTCTTGGTTCCCACTCACATCCTAAGGCGTCCTGCGGTTACTATCGTCCAAATAATGCTATTTAATAGTGTTGGTGTTCCGGTAACTTCAATGATAGCGTTTTGCAGTTATGCCTTGTGTCATTTGAAGAAAGGAAGTGGCACTCCATCTTTACGCTTCCGTTCGGTTCCATGGTAATTACGTTTTAATTACAACCATAGTAACTGACACCAAATAAATGTCAGTTAGTTTCCAAGTTTTGAAAATGTGTTGAGTGAAGTGAAGGGGTAAACGTGTAAAAGTGGAAGCTGTTGCAAGTTTCGATTTAGTAAGATTGTGATGATGTGTTTAATGAGCACTAAGGATTTGAAGTAGGCTTATGAGATAGTTGATCAGCTCAGTTGTCGGTGTTTTTTATAACGAGTAAGAAAGAAAAATTGTTTTAAACAAGTATTTTAAATCTTTTTTGGACAGCTTCCACGTGAGTTTGTTAAAGTCCAATCCAAAGAAGGATGAATGATTCACCTAGTTTCGTGGGTTCAGCAATTAATCGGGGACACCCGCAGAAGACAACAATTATAGACGAGAAGGAAAAGGTGGCTAACGAACGCTGTATCAAGATTGGAAGCACGATGGCCGAAATACGTTCATTGCGCGTCCTGTTCTAGGGGATCCAGAAATTGTCCACAATATTTGTTTGCTATAATAAATCGCCTGCAATTGCAATCAGAAGGTGGAACTATGGACATTGATTTGATTGGATATTGGCTTAACGTCGCATATTTAGGCAACTTGCTAATCGAGACGAAGGGGGACGTAGGGGTGACGCGGGTGACAGGCCTATGCTGGGTCCAGACCATCCACAAGCGTATGGTGGCGGGGGGGGGGGCCCCAAGGGGGGTATTCCCCCAAGTCGTGGTCGTCCTACGTCGTTGTCATCATCCGTCCATGTTGTCATTGTCATCGCCGTCGGAGGTAGTCAAAGGGAAGGGGAAGTCCCCGACGACGACCAAGAGCCCGCCATTAGTTTCAGGGAGATTTTGAATGGAATAATTTTGAAATATGGAATGTGGGGATGTTTAAGGGGGGGAGAGCTTCAAGTGACTGCTGTTCTCCGAGCTTTTCACTCTCATATAACCTCCTCAGACCCTGCGTCTCTATTTGATATACTAAAACCTCGAGTCTCTCATAAGAATACGCAGGTCTGAGACATTAGGATGGCAAGGAACCCACTGCTTGCATTTTGGTTGCGATCTGCGAGCACCTCGGGGTAATGGAGCTAAATGATATGAAGAATTGCAGAGGTGAAGAGGAAAAATAACAAACACCCGCGTTCACCACTTGAATAATTAACATCACAGTTTCCAGTTACTGTGTGTACTGGGATGCCCAACAAGTACAGACTGAAGAGCGAACCCAAACACGTCCGCGCTGCGACAAAGAACACAGACCGCTGCGAGGCCGCCGAGACCCGCGAAGCTGCGCTGTGTTAGTGAAGGTGGTATCAAAAGGTGCGGGGCGGCGAGGTCATATCGATGCTGTAACGTCAAGTGGATTGAAACTCTTCAAATCGTGTTGATGTAATCATCTACATGAACTCTATAAGTAGCAATTTATGAAAGTGGTTGATATTTCTATGTGTATGAGGTTTATCGTACGAGACTTAAGTGTTTTGCATGATATTAAATACTAGGAAAACTCTTAAATGTCCTGCCGCGTTTGTTGGATGAGCGTAATTGGTGCATTGAGTTGCCATGTGTATTATGCGGAGTTTCTGTTGTTTTAACCAAAAAACAACATAATAACTTTAAATGTTCTCTCAAACTTTTATTCTAGCACATTTGCTAACAATTGTTCCTCCTTCTTCTCAGTTTTTAAGATGAAAGGATAATTTCTTTTTTTAATGTGCTCACAGAAGTCCCTTATTCTGCAAATTCACTCGGATCCTTTTTTTGATGACATTTATAGTTTTTTTATTTAACATATGGGAATAAGGGTTTTTCACAAAAACATACCTTTCACACAATGCAAAGGAAAAATCATATTTATCAAACAACACAAAATATAAAATCTGTCTGGTAAATGTTTAGATGTTTTGTTTTTTTTAAATTTTAAAAACACCTTCATTTTTAAAAAAAAATGAAAATTGTAAACCCTTAGATTATCCCACACCTAGAAAAATTGAAAAATTTGCAATTTTTTAAAAAATAATTTTTGATTGCGCCAAATTTCACAAATTAATATTTTTCATAAAATTAAGGTTCTGTGAAAAATATTACAATCGGATAAAGATGTAGGTGTTATAAGTCGAAGAATGTTTTAAAAATTTAAAAAATCCTAAAATTGAAATTTTTCAAAAGAAAAAATTTTCGTTTGCGCTCAAATTTCACACAAATATTTTAAATTTAAAAAATTTAAGGTCTGTTAAAAAATCTTACAATCGCATAAAGCATTATGTGTTACGTCGAAGAATTTAAAAAAAAAACGAAATAAATCGAAAAATTGCGATTTTCACGAGAAAAATTTTTTTTACTTTTTTAATCGTGCTTTCTAATTCAGAGTTTCAAAGGTCCCAAAAATTTTCATCGAAAATTGGAGTGTGGGTTTACCCGGGGAACGTGCTAACAAACAGACAAAATACAAAAAAAAAAGAAAAAAGAAAGAAAAAAAAACATTCCGGTTTTTTTTCAGTGTAGTGAAAGGGAAATCTTCGTTCGCTCGTACCTCATCCAAATATGGATTTTAAGGCTAGGGTTTAAACAGCGTATTCACATCAACCATAGTTTTTTCGATGAGAGATTAAGTTAACATAAAGTTTAGGGGAACGCCCGGGAAAAGGGCGAAAGTCACGTTGCGACGAGCTGATATAATGCCTGCATGGACGTGAAAGCGAGGGAAAATAGTACAAGGCTCCGGCTCCCTATGCTACAACACAGAGACAGAAACCTGCTGTGCTCCGATGTCCATGTCGGGCTCTAGCATGATTTTGGATTTATTGGTCTTGCTAAACAAAATAAAATCAAAATTTATTTCAAAAATACTTCAAAATACATTACTTTATGAAAAAAAAAATACAAAGTTACGTTTCTTTTTTTAATATAATGGGCTTTAAACGTAGTAAAAGGGGAAGGGGAAAAACCACACTTTTTTTTCAAATAACGGGAGCCAACATCAGGGGGCGGGTTGATAATGGTTGGGTTTAGAAAAGAAAATCAGGATGCTGCCCCTAATATACAATCACAGGTACTGCAATGTTACCCCACCACCACATCTACCAAAGGGGGGTTTTTTTCCTTAAAAACCCTATACCAAGGGTATATTTTATGGAACTTTTTTCTCGATAGGGCATCCGGCGAACATACCAGAACAGTACTGGACTACAAAGCCATTGTTAAGAGTAAGGATTGGTTCTAGGCAGCACCTTTTATCAAGTGTCTTTGGCTGTACCTGAGGGAATGTCGCCCATGCAACTTGCTTTATGTGAAAGGCCTGGGCATCGAACCGATGGTGGACATCTCGCTTTACTTTTTACTATTGAAGATCAAATCTTCTCTTTGGGGAATTTGACCCAGTTGCATGCACCTCCAATTAAAAAGTTATGTCTATGTTGCAGTAGTCAATATGTGGCATAAGGGACTTTGTACAAGCATGATTTCATTTTTTGTCAGAAGAAAATTTTGGTTTTTTTTAAAGAATGTAGAGAAGCATACGTACGAAGCAGCAGCAGAACCAAGATACGGGGGGACAAGGGGTGGACAGGCCTGTGCGGTCAGAACCAGCCCAAGCATAGGGGGGAGGGCGGGGGTTCCCCCACGTCCCCGCCGTCTCCGTCTGTGTCTCATCTCCGTGTTGTCATTGTCGTCGCCGTCGGGGAGGTAGTCGAAAGGGAAGGGGGAAAGCCCCCCCGACGACGACCCAGACCCCATTAGTTTCAGGGCGAAGAACTCCCAAAATCACGGCCAAAACCCACGAAAGGTTGCGAGTTGGAATTTGAGAAAGGGGGAATTTGTTAAGGTTTTAAAATTGGACCCCATAAAAAAAAAAAATAAAACCCTGGTCGAAACCTATTGCGAAGTTCATGCTTAATTCATTTGGGGAAAAATTCGGGCACAGGATCGACCTCACCGTACAAAAAAAATTGACATTAGGGAGAAAGTGTAAAAATTCTGGAAACCCAAAAATCAGGTGTTTTCCCGTAAAATTCTCACGAGAGAAGTGCTGGTGACATGGAAAAGGTCAGTGATGGGAGCACCCTTCCCCCTAAAACCAAAAATGGGTCTTGCGGGCCATTACAAGCATTAGCACGGGCTAAAAAACTGTATTTTTACCTTGAACGCTAGGAAACGTGTTCTCTTTTCGACACTGACAGCGTTTTCTTTGTTTGCCGGGCCGGGGTGACAACAACCCCAATTGGTGACTTTTAGGCCCTTTCACTCAGAGCTGATAAGATTAGGGTCCGGGCTCATATTTTAAAGAGTTCATTAGGGGAGTAAAAATTTTTCATACATTATTTATTTTTCAGATGAATGTTTGTGCCAAATGCTTAGAAGGGTTCAGAAAAAACCCTCTTCTGTCGAAAGAGCGCCTTAAAGTGGGGCAAGGGTGTTTTCGTTTTCTATTTCCAAAGCTTTTTTTTTTGCATGATATGCCTTCTTCCCATTATTTCACAGAAAAAAACGACAAGCAGCCCTAAAAAAATTTGCAGAGGAAAAAAGCGCGTTCGCCCCCCCCAACTCCAGGGGCAAATTTGGTCAAAATGAAAAAAAATGGTTTGAGAACCAATTCTTAGAAGCATTAACAAGTCAAAAAAAAAGACCAGTGGGATGGGTATGACTCAGGTAGAACCAAACCTTTGGTGCTATGATCAATTACAATTTTTTAAAACACAACCGGCACTACAAGGGGGACAATCCAACCGGGCCCAGGGCACCATCTGAAAGCCTACCCAAGATGTACAAACATTACTTCATTTAAATAAACTTACCTCATTCATTTCTCACTCTCATTAGGTACTCCCTATCGCGGTCAAAAGGTTTAAAATGCCCGTGATTTCCAACATGGCCCCAGAAAAGGGTTCAAGAAAAAGTAAACACGAGGGTACCCCATGGGAAACGTCACACTTAAGATTGAGTTTTATCTATTTTTTACGTGAAGGGATGTGAATCTACTAAAAATATAAAAGGTGAGGCCCATTTTAAATGTGAATTTTTAGTAAGGCGGGTCGTAAAACGTTTTGAAAAAGTTTAAAGGGGGGGCTATCCCTACAAACAAGTGCGAAAACATCCAATCCCCCCATAAGGGGTTTTTTAAAGAAATATGATGCCAAAGTGCTAAATTTTTTCCGTTTTTGAATGCTCTTGCAAACCCGGGCCATCGGAGAGGGAGTGTAAACATCTTTGATAACCTTTTGGGATGAGGAGCATGAGGGGCAAAAATATGATAACGGCATGAAATGATATGGAAAATAGATGCTGCTGACAGGGGGACGCTCATGCTGATAGCGATTTTTCTACCGTTTATTTGATGTAGGTCAGGGAGCGAGTATTTAATAAACCAAAAGGGGAAGGAAGACTAGGTTTGAGCAGGAGAGAAGAGGGGCCCGGGAGCGGAGGTACAGAACTAGGGAAGGGAGCAGGAAGACAGGGCTGAGAGGGGGGGCGAACTTTGGAAACGAAAAAAAAGGGGGGATGGAAGGACTGAGAACCCGACTATCAGTTGTACCGTGTTTTCCTACACGCGGCAAGGAGGCCCCTGGAGAAGGGTGGGAGATATCAGCCGCCGTAGCAAATACGTAGTAAGGAACCACAGTGGTTGTTTTTGGGGATCCGGGCCCCTCAAAACCCTACTAAAGAGGGGAGAGAACACCTGTGAGGAGTGTTATATTTTTAAAAGGGTTTTTTCAAACATAAAATTATATCACCAACTGTTTGATTGGGTATTGCTTAAAAGTCTCATATTTTGCCTTTTTTGGGTAATCGAGACGAAGGTAGGGGCTAAGGGTGACGCGGGGGGACAAAGGGTGGACGGCCTTGCTGGTCAGAACCACCACAAGCATTTCCGTCTGTGCATCATCCGTCCGTTTTGTCATTGTCTTTGCCGTCGGGGGGTTGTCAAAGGGAAGGAAAGTTATCTGACGAGACCCAGAGTGGCCCTGAAAAATAAGTTTTTTAAAAAGAAAATTTAAAAAAAGACAACGCTAATAAGTTGTAAGATCTTTAAATGTAGTTACTTTGTCATTTAAACTATGTTCTTTTAAACTATTTTAAAATAAAAAAAACTTGTATCCCCATTGTTAATTTGGTTTTAACATGAAAGGAGGGCTGCCCTGCTGATGAAAAAGTGCTGAGAGTAATCACATAGGGTACCCCCTCAGTGTGGTTTTTTTTTGGGGGTACTCCGAACCAATGGGCTCTGAAAAGAAGGGTCTAGCAATGGATGGCTGAGCGACAGACAAATGAAGCACTGTTGCGTCATGGGTTTAAAAGAGTGGGAAAAACAAAACGGGCCATAGAATGAGCGACCATTTTGGTGGATGAGGGGTCTGAAATTAAATTTCCGCATGGGAAGAATCAGGGCCGAGGGCTGCAAGATGAAAGGGGCCCTTTAGAGTTTTGCGCGGCCAAAAGGAAGTTTGGAAGTTTGAGAGATATTATTGCGTGTCGAAGGGAAACCTCTCTCTCTCTCTCTCTTCCTCTCAAAAAATCTCAAACGATTTTTTTAGGGTACCTAAATTTTAGCCAAATAGACTTTAATAAAAACCCATCTAACTTTAAACGGGAAAAAATTATCCCCTTCCAAAATACTTTCGAAATTTGGGACTACAAATGACAAACGACCTTTTTTGGACTGGCCATATTAAATATTTACGTAACAAAACGTATGCTTCTTTTCATTCTTTAAACAGACTCAAAAATTTTCTTCCGACAAAACTACAACAAAGTGACGTTCATATAAAAGGTGACTGTAAGGGGTGCACATTGCACAACCACCATTACAATGAAAAATTTTCATCTTACATCCTCTTGACTCCTTTTAAATTGAAGTGATCACTAGCTTTGAGTTTCTCTTCCTGATTTGCTGCTCGATCGGTCTTTTGTTTTTAAATTTCCCACGTGTTAATTTTGCTAGTGAAATGTGCATCAACAATGGGTTTGCCCTAAAACAAGGAGAAATTAAATATTGTAATCATGTTCTATTCCGCTGGATACAAAACCGTTTTTTGAAAAATAGAGTTTTGGATTCCATCTTGTTCTATGTAAAAATTTTTCTAACATTTTAGAAAAGAAAAATTTAAAAAAACTTATTTAAAGGGGGCATATGACGTTTCCATTTTGTTCTAATTACACAAAAACACCATTCCTCCCATCCAGTGTTCCATATCAAATTATACCGCAAAACGCCAAAATAAATAATTCCAGATGTTCTAACTCCCCGAACCCTAGCTTGTCACTCGCCGCCCAATACGCGTTGCGTTTTTTTTACCTTTCAACACTACCCCCGGGGGGTATTTAAACCCACGTCGTTTATCATAAGTGTGAGATTGTGTTGAAAACCATATTCTCAAGCATGAATGAGAGAAAGTAAAACGAACCTATTGACATTTTAAATACCCTCAGTTACCCCCGGTTTTCAAAAGTATGTTTTGTATTTACTTTTTATTTCCTAATGAAGGTAAAATTAAGAAATTTTATTTTGTTGCATTTTTTGTATTAGTAATTAGTGAAACCCAAAAAAAATAATATACATAAAAAAAAAATCCTAAACAGAAAAAATTTTTTACACCAAAAAGAGTACACATGGGAAAGGAAATTACTCCTGGGCAGTCTTTGAATGCGGACGGGGGGTGAGGTTCCATGGGTGAAAACCTAAAAAAAAAGCACGTCGGGCCCAGCACTCCACAATCAATTTTCCCTCAATCTTCTTTTTATCTATATCCTTTGTGTACCCCGAAATTTGAAAAAGATATCATATTTTTTTCTAAATTTTTACAAAAAAAATAAATTTTTAAAGTAAGGGTGATTTTTGTGGCTTTAAAACAGGGGATTTTATCCGTTTAAAAAGAAACCGGGGGAGGAAAAAAGCTCGCCATTAGTTTTAGGGAAATAAAAATCCCCTAGTCACGGGGCCAACCCGAAAGTTTGCGAGTTGGGAAATTTTATGGCCCTTTTTTTCCCCACCAACTCCAAAACGATGGGTCTAGGCTACACTTTACAACATTCAAAAAGAAATGTATTCATGAAAAATTGTGGGAATAAATGGGGGCATGCAAAAAAATACGGGGCCGGGGGGTATTCATTCAGAAATTACATATTTATTTATTTTAAAAACTTCCTATTCAGTTAAAAAACTAATTTTTTCAAAAGGGAAACCATATTCTTGTATTGTTTTTTAAGTATAGTCATAATGGAAATTGGAATACATAGTTAAAAGTCTCGATGTGGCCTAATTTCATCATAGGAGGGAAGATGACAATCCCAAAAAAAAACCTAATATTTAACCATATAAGGGGAACCTCACGGACGTCCAGCCTCCCGGGAATGACCGGAATCGAAACTATGGAAAGCATTTTCATTTTGCAAGTTGACGCCCGGTGAAGGCCAACAAAAATCACCTCAAATTTTATCCATTCATTATTTGACAAAAATTTGAGAGATAAATTTTGCAAATACATTTCTTCTAATGGGGCCCTTATCTCGAATTTTTTAAAAAGAACCGTTGCTTTTATAACAAGTACGCAAATGAAATAACAAAATTATCAACAATTTTAAATCTTCTCAATTTAAATTTATAAAAAATATGATCGGATTTTAAAAAGAATTCTCTCTAAAAAGCACCAACTAATAAAACAAGAATAAGTTAACTTGCTCGTAGAAAAAAGCACTGAAAGAAATTTACAGCATACGTGGTTTTTCACGCCCTCCGCACGTCAAAAGGGGGCGTATTTTTGATGAAAACCTACCATGCATTTACCCTATGCTATAAAATTTTTGTTCTGGCCTTTCTATCTAGAAATTATTTTTTCTTGTCTAAAAAAGCCGATGAATTTTTTTTAAAAGGGTCTTGTCAAAATCCCATCACTAATTTTTTTTCAATTGAATTGTTTTATTTTAAATTTTATAACAAACAAATAGGGGTCTTAATGTTTTTCAAACGTACATCGATATAAAACCCTTAAAAGTCTGTCTAAAATTCAAAAAAATCGCTATTAGAAAAGGGTGATATATTTGCTAAATATTATTCCCCCTTAAATTTTTTCGAATAATGAATAGGGTAAAGTTAGAGCGGATAAGTTTTGCGAAAAATTCAAGCAGGCGTCCCCTTGGGAAAAGATGGTGCTTGTCCTTTGTTGGGCTCTAAGCGGAGAATACCCCTCATTCCCCTCGATTTGTGACGTAGTTGCTAGTAGCCTTGCATATAAATAAAATAAGTATAATAACGTACCAGGTTTACAGCGTTTACAAACATATCAAGGAATGCGTTTCGTACTGCAGGTTTGTAAAGAAAACGAATGCTCCAACCACTTGGCGAAGAACGTTACTAAGAACTCACACTCTGACTGAGGAAAATTCAGCTATGCGCAAGGTAAGCATAACTGAATACAGATTATTATTATTATTATTATTATTATTATTATTATTATTATTATTATTATTATTATTATTATTATTATTAAAAAATATAAGATTTTTAAGCTAACCCGCTTTAAGGACATAGTACGATTTATAGCAGTTTTCGAAAAAGGGTTTTTCCCGACTGGGGTCAACAAACACAACAAATAGCAGTTTTTAAAGGTTTGTTCTGGGCCCCCCGGTACTCAATTGGCAGAGCTATGGGGACGTTTTAAACCGAGGGTTTTGGGTTCGAACCCCATCGGGGCAAATTTTTCGACAACTGCTATAATCAATACTATTCTTTAAAAGCGGGGTTATTCTTTAAAAAATTTATATTTATACTACCCAACTCAGGGAGATGAGATGTGTTTTTGGGTTTACCAGTGATCTTTCAGATTTGACAGCTACATTGCAGTTTCTGTTGGATTTATGTCATGGAGGTCAACAATCACAACAAAAAAGCAGTTTAGTAAAAGTTTTTTCTGTGGGCCCGGAGCTCAATTGGTAGAGCTTGCACGTTAAGCCGGGGGGTTTTTGGGGTTTGAACCCCCATCGGGGCAAAATTTTTCGACAAATGCTATGAATAATACTATGTCCTTTTAAACGGGGTTTTCTTAAAAATCTTATATTCATTTCTACCCAACTCATGGGAGATGAGGTGTGTTTGGATTTATCCATGTGATCTTTCAGATTTGACAGCTACATTCAGTATTCTGTTGGATTTATGTCATGGAGGTCAAAAATCACAACAAAAAAGCAGTTTGTAAAGGTTTGTTCGTGGTCCCGGTAGCTCAATTGGGAGAAACTATGGCACGTTAACGGGGGTTTTGGGGGTTCGAACCCCAGTCGGGGCAAACTTTTTTTTGACAAGCTAGATTATTATTAATTTTTTTATTATTTTATTATTTTTTATTTTATTTTATTTTTTATTTTTATTATTATTATTTATTATTATTATTAATTTATTTATTTTATTATTATTATTATTATTATTATTAATTTTTATTCACATGTTTCCACGTCTCGTACAAGACCGGTACAAGTAAATGCAATGTATTGCGACTATGTCAGCATACATGTGCCTTAATAATAACAAAACTTCTATTCAAGAACTTATCTAAAATCTATTACAGTATTCAACATACCAATCAATCAAAAAACTATCTAATCTTTACAATATACAACATAAATGGTTTTATAAACACTGTCATTGAGGAATTTTCGGCCTATATGGCATGTACAAATTATAACCCTTTCTGCATTTTGATGAATAAATTCTTGTTAATGTCCAGGGTGTTGTAAACATTGTGTAGGTTGTGTGGTTAACTGCCGTGGCTGACACAATAATTGTATTGTAGTGACTTGATCTTGTTTTCCACATTTCTTATTTCTTGGTGCTAATCAAGTAGCGGCTAACTTTTCTGTCCACGTTGTTTCAATATTTTTGACTTAGTGGAATTGCTACTCCAATAATTAAATGTTTTGCCTTTTTGATTTATCCGTTAAAATGATATCATGCTATTATGTTGTATCGGTCTTATCTGTATACGCCCGATCATATAAATTTTCATTCAATCAACAATTTTCTAATACTTTTTCAGGGTTGGTACTTGTAGATGTACCGTACGATGTTCCCAGTCCGAACACTTTTGGCCAATGTTGGCGAATTATGTTGGCAACTTGATTATTGTCTGTTAAATAGCTGCTGGGCTAGAAGTTGTTACATCCCTATATTACATGATCTATGGTCTCATTTTGTTAATGGCCTTTCCTACATATCATCTAGAATTGTCTTGTCTTTCTATGATGTTGCTCTTGTAATTTCGTGTAGCAATTACTTGGGATCCTGTATGCCATGAACATCCTCTGTTCTCTCCGAATAAAATTACGCCTACTTGTAACCATTGTATTATATGCATCAGTTGTCTACATAATCACGATGCAATTCTGTTTGATTGTCTCCCATGTAGTATCTTAAGTTTCCACATTCTTCTTTCATTTCATCACTTATGAGATTTGTCTGCAAAATTGTCATCATTATGCAGATCTTAATGGTGTGAGGTTGAAAACATCTCGCTTGCGCTACCACTGTATGTAATCCGCGAAGTAACTTTTACTATAGAAGTATTTCCCTTAACAAATTGATTTGCTTAATACTGCGTTTATTTAAATAATCAGTTTTATCCCTCTTCCCACCACGTAACCTATACAATGTCGTCCGTTTCGACCGCCGCTCTGGGGTGATGAAGGGTGCGGTATTCTGGGTTGAAGAGTTCGTATCTTTTCGATTAATTGCGTGCATCTCATTTTTGTCCAGGTTAAAATACCGAAGAATCATTTACAACTGGTACTGCATAAAGTATTATTGCTTTTCACTTAATTTTTCCCGTTTAAAATTTGATGTCAGTATTTCTTTCACTCTCTTTCACAAAAGTTCTTTAACGCTTGTTCTTCGCTTCCGCTTGATGAATCTGTTTCAGCTTGAAATTGAACCCAAGTATTTATACACCTCCCCTTCTTTCCATTCCTTCAGTAATCAATTTCACCCGATAGTTAAACACATGTGAAGCTTTGAACTTTTCCCTTATTGACACATAATATTTTACACTTTTCTAATTCCAAATTCCATTTGAATATCTTGGCTAAACGAATGTGTGATTTGTAATAAGATGATTGAGTTGTGCATCTGTAATCGCATATAGTTTTGTATCATCCATGTAACATTGAAATGAACAGTACAAATAGTGTATTACCACTTCTTTGATTTGAATCCTATTTTGATTTATTTAGCAAGTTTGATAATGGATTTAACGCCATGCAGACCAGAGATGGGCTTAATGAGTCACCTTGAAATATTCCACGTCATTTTTTAGTTCACCAGTTGAAAAAGTTTCTCTGGCAATTTATATTTAACGTTGTGCTCCATTGTTCATAGCGTTCTTCAAAACTGTATTAATAATTGGACTATTTTATATATTTCCAATACATGTCGAACAGCCATGAATGAGGCACAGAGTCATACGGCGCTTTTTGTAGTCATATATGCAGTATGAATATTCCTTTTGGACACATGTGTTGTTTGCCTCATACCAAAGAATCTATAACCAACTGTTCCTTTGACCACCTTGGTAAATACTTTTTACAGCCCTTTTGTTCCTCTGATAATATGGTTCCTCTTCACAATGCTGGTAAATTTTGTTTGCAATACAAGATGTACGTAAATTTGTACACAGTGGTAGGCATGTTATTTGGTTCCTGTAGTGAGCTGGATTTTGTGTAGCTGCATTCTTTGGTTTAAGTAACGTACTTTCCTTTTGTAAAATATAAAGGAATGGCTTCATCTCCTTTCACTATGCTGTAAAATATTTTGCTAGATCTTCCATGCAAACATGAATCTTTTATACCAAAGTTATGGTGTGTTATGCAAACTTTCCGGTGGTTTTCCAGTTATGTGCCTCCATGTAATACTAATTCAGTTCTTTCGAGAGAAATGCTATTTGAAGAATTTCATTAACTTGCTTCCAGATCTTGGGTTTCTTCCGGACAATCCATGCTGCATTTTCTGTTGTGCTCTACAGGTTCTACTCCAGATATCTGACCATAAATTTGTTATATCTTGCTCTGATTGGTGTACCGTTATCATTGGTGTAAGTCCATTTTGCACTGTCGATAGAAATTACTTTTCATTGTGCTGAAACATTTCTTTTGTTGTTTTTCTACTTGTACTAACCTGTATACTTTTCAGTCTCTTTGAAAAAGCGCACTAAGCTTTTTTGTTTAATGTTGTCAGTGTATCAATTATAGACCCATTCTCATTTTCGTGCGTAGTGTGAATTATGCATTCTCGAATATACTATTTACATGGCGCATTAAATTTTTAGCCCTTTCCATAAGAGTCTTGTGTTAAAACGTCCGATTCTCTTCTAAGACTCTCAATTCTGGCCCTAACCTTTGTTCCCACTTCGCATTTTCCTAACTCCTCGTCAGTGTTATCATATTTTTCTCTTACTTCATTCCTAATTGCCATATTACTGCAACTCGGCACCACAGTAAACAAATGTATGTCATGTCCCAAACTTAGATTGCATATTTTGTTCCCATCGTTTCTTCCAACACGTTATTCATTTCGGTTTGACATGGTAGCTATTATGTAATGAATTTCTAATTTTTGGTATTTGTGGTCTTTCTGTAGGACACATTACCGCAAACTTTTTGCCTGCGTACATCAAATTTAAGTGGGATTCTTTCTGTGCACTGTACTCATCGCATTCTGATGGCTGAATCAAGTGTCGTTGGGGTATTTGTGGTTCTATGTGTGGTTCTTTTGTGCCTGGACTTCACTTTGAGAGTTTTCCAATGAACCTACATCTCTTCATTATCTCATCCTGCTCGCGGTTTTTCTCAATATTTCTCTGCCATTTTATAGATAAATGCATTCTTTTCCCAGCTACGTCCTGTCTTAATTGCTGTATAATGTTGTTCGGTATAGGGTTATTTTTAAGAATTACCCTTCGTTGATCTGCTAGTTTCGTTGTTTTCCGTAGCAACAATATCAGGGAATTCTCGTGATATTGCTCGAGTAATACAAATCTGTATCCTGTTGTATTCGTTTCTCTATGCGTGTAATCCTTAGATAATTAGCTTATTATACTGGAATTCAGTGTATTGTCCATTTAATACATAATCGTGGTTTACCAGCTTTGGTGGTTAACTGGCACATTGTCAGAGTAAAACATCCATTGGCTGTGCCATATTTCGATCTACAATATTTTCAACTTCTTTTTTCTACATCCTTGGATTTGTTCTTAAAGAAATTTGACTTTTAATCTTCGGGGTACCCGTGTTTTCCCTTTCCAAAGATCTCACATCACACCACGTTAACCCCCATTCGAGCATGTAATTCTTCTAGCAAGCACTTCATATCGCGTTACCATGGATTCGCCGTCATTTATTATTATATTATTATTATTATTATTATTATTATTTATTAATTATTATTATTATTATTATATTATTATTATTATTATTATTATTATTATTATTATTATTATTATTATTATTATTATTTATTATTCTTATTATTATTAATTATTATTATTATTATTATTATTATTATTATTATTATTATTATTATTATTATATATAGATTCAGTCACAAGCAGCCGTGCCGAGCGGACGTGCTTGCCTCGCTCTGTGCGCTGCATTAGATTGCAGCAATGTCGTGTGGTAAAGTGCAGCAGTGAATTGCCTAGTGATTCGGATTACGTATCTTGTGCATGGGATGTTCGGAAGACTTATCATTTCAAAGACTGTTCGGGGTTAAAACGTGCGACGTACAATTCTAAATCGCAAGCAAGTAAATCGCTGTGGCGTTGTTTCCAAGGTCGAGACGAAAAGAAGAACAGTGAGGCGAAGAGACAGTTACACTACAAACCGTTTTGAAAGTTTGTTTGTGAACTGCGTAGTGAAATCAAAGAATTAAAAATGAACTATTTTCTTTGAGGTACTTAAAAGAAAAACGTATTGCAAGTGTCTTTGTAATTCAAACTTAGTTGAAAGAAGTAGCTGGCAAGACAAGATTATAGAGAACTAGCAGAGCAGGTTAAATGATCTTGATCAGTACGTAGAAACAGAAACATTGAGATTTCAATGTGATAGAATGTGACAACGAAACATAGGAAACCATTGTGAGGTCTATTGCGGATAGAATTAAAAATGTAAGCTCGAAGACTATGACATCGACGTGGTCCATCGAGTGCCGCCAGAAACAAAAGATTACCCTTCAAGTTGTAGTTTCAATTTACCTTCGCGGAAAAACTCGAACGAGATATTAGCAGCCCGGCGACTGCCCGTAAAAAACAGCGACGGTCATTCAGGGAGTACCAAAGAAAAGGACTTGAATATTTTATTAACGAACATCTTTCTCCCTATTTCCCCCTTCCGGGGAGGAGGCAATTTATTTTGCAGGTCAAGCCGAAGGCAAAGGTTGTTGGGTTACAAATTTGTCCTGGTTCCGACGAGGGATAATTTGTGCGCGTAAAGACTAGCTAGTCCAACGGTTGTGGTCAAGATAAGAGAGCAGGGACATTATCAACTGAAGTAAACAGGCCGTGACGACTATATGGGACTTTATGGTCTCAAGACGATCTTGAAGGTGTTGATTGGACTAGTGAAACTAAGCGGACAGCTGGACGATTGGTGCAAAGAAAATTGTAAGGTTATTGTTTTCCCACTTAAATATTAGATCTAATAAGGAAAAATTGGGACGAAACTACTCGTGTTATTGCAAAACCAATAAATAAATTCCATATATTAGTCTTAAGTGAAGTTAATGTTTTAGAAGAAGCTCAGTGTATCAATAGATGGCTATAATCGTTATTGTAAACTACGAACTTAATAAGAGAGGGGTGGATTAATACTATTTGTTAGCAAAACTGGTGAGGTTTGACATAGAAAGATGTATTATTTCATAGTTTTGAGGGATTTGTGGTAACCTGATTATAGAGCGGAAGGGTTTTTATATCCCTGTTATGTGTAATATAGACCTCGCTGATTACAATACAAAATATAGAGTTTATTAACGAAATATAAAACTATTTGGGATGCAAATAAAAAAAACTCATATGTATTGGTGCTTTCAATATTGATGTACTCGATCATAAATGATGTCAGAGTTAGTTGTATCAAACGTGTTTAGCAACTGTGGGTTTGTACAGGGTGTACTGCAGCAACCAGAGGAAATAGTTAATAATAGGCTTAGCATACCTGTAATAGACCATGTTTACATTCCCGAGGTATTGACCTAGATGTCAAAACAGCGGTATATGCACCAAAGATTAGCGTCATATATGAATAGTTGCATCCACAGGATTGACCTTGTTCATATAAATAACAATAAACGAACCATTGCGAATAAATGTATAACGAAGCTAAATTAAGTTGGATGTGTTAAAAAAACGCATGAAATGGGATATTTATTATCACCAAGAAGTTGATTCCCTTATACGAATCAATCCAGAGCCAATTGTTTAAAATAGCCTACGACGATGTGGCTTCTAATTTTAAAGAGTTCGAAGTTAAAGAAGAGTGAATAAAGTGTGGATGACGAAAGAGTTATGAAATCAGTAAAGGAAAGAGATCGCGCTTTTCAAAGGTGGAAAAAATGTCCGCAATTCATGTGTATTTAAAATGAATATAGAAGAATCTTATAATAGGTTAAGAAATAGAACAAATAAACATATAATCGATGGTAAAACGACATTACTATGTACATGCATTAGAAACAGGGTAAAGGACTGCAGAAAGCAAACGTGGCAAAAATATAAAGAAATACTGGGTCGGAAAAGGAAAGATAACAGGTGAGGAGTTATAAATAAATTTTTAGTAGACATGATACAATTCCAAACATTGCTAATAATTTTGCAAATTACCTTTGTTAGATTAAATTGAAAATATTTGTTCAACATTTGCGCTTAGTGTGTAGATAACAATATGAGGAGATAATCATACGAGCAACAATTACGTCGATATACGTGCCCTCCTATTTCAGCGACGGCATCAAAGAAATAATACTTAAAATGAATAATAATAAAAAGCAGGTATTGACGGGAATTAGAGGTTAAGGATTTGGGCAAAATATAGTCTGATGAGATCAGTCCGTTTTATTGCCCTATTTATTAACTTATCCTTGAAGAGGGTATTATTCCAGAAAACATTGAAACACTGTTGTCAGGCCATTTTCAAAAAGGGCGACCATTTGAATTATTCCATTTATAGGCCAATTGCCATTATGTGTATCATGAAAAAATACTTGAAAGATACGTGGCCAAATTGCTTAATAGTTACATGACGAAATTAAAATAATCAACGAACAAAATATGGATTTCAAAGAGGAAAAAAGTACAGTTGACCTTTTGGCATCCTTTGCTGACCTAGTAATACTAAGCTAAGACGAAAATTTTAACATTTTATGTAGTTTATCGATTTATAAAAAGCTTTGACTCCTTGATTTTAATAACTTGCTAGATGCGTTGGAAAAGTATTGGGTTAGAGGTACATTGTTAAATTGGTTTAAAAATTATTTATCGAGCGAGAAGTTAGATTGTAAGAATAGGCCGAAGTGTATAGTAAGCAAAGTTCATTTAGCAGTGGTCGTATACCACAAGGCTCTATTTTAGGACCTCCACTTACTTAATATATTGTAATATTATTGTTAAGTATATTATTAAGTGCATTGCTTTTTTGCACGCTGATATTTGCTTTAGTGTCTATCCATAAAAAACGTAAAAATTGCAGAAAGATACTTGCCAAATGATTTTCTAAATTTATCAGGTGGAACCATGACGTAAGCTTAATCGTAAATATTGAAAAACAAAGAAGTGTGCACATTTCTATGCCGCTAAAACGCGGGGTCGAAATACTAATTCTATGTTATTGCCCACAAATTTATATGCTTACATCTGACGCGGGGTAAAATTGATCTGGATTGTTTCGTGTATACATCAATTGCAAACTGTTTACAGCATCCGATTTGGGGTTGGAGATTGATAGTACTTTAATTGGAATATACAAGCTGAGAACATATGTAAACGCTTAAGGTCATGCGCTACCAATTATATGCGTTAAAAGTATTTACCATTTAAATATGTAAATAGGTTATATAGCCCTGCAGAGTCGGTTTATTTTCTTAAAAACGGGTGTCTGTTAATTTGGGGAAATGCTTCGTTTTATCACAGCTAAATACAATAATCTCTATTCAAAATAAAATAATGAGATATCACTTTTGAAAATAAATTTAAACACTTTGAATGTTAATAGACTACAAAAAACGTTGTTTCACTTTTACAGAAAATATTCACATATAAATTAGTTTTTGAAACATTTTTTGTTACTACTCACAAAAAATTGTATAACCACACTACTTCTACTTCGCTCAAATCTCGGAGTATACCAGTTTTGCCACGGGTTGCAAATCAAGTATGGTAAAGAACACTAAGCTACACTATACCGTTCTTTTTAATAGTATTCCCAAAGAAATCAGAGATTTAGAGACTATTTATGATCAAAAGAGAGCTAAAGGCATTTTTATTACGATATGCAGTGAAGTTAGGGTTGTTGTGTAATTTTTTTATACATAAGTGTTTCATAATTTAATGTACATAAATTAGCACTATAATTTTTCCCTGTTCTATATCTGTTCTATTCAATGTTTATTCCTGTTATGATCTGGCAAAATGTTTGCTTCACAAAAATGGTTCTTTGGCTAGTATAATTATTTAATTGCAACATTAATTAACTTGTTTTATCCTACTATTTTTAATCTTTTATTTTAGTGTATGTATTTTTTTTTTTTTTTTTTTTTATTACAAACGCTGATCATTCACATGCTTACTGATACTTACGTTACTTACACTTATTATTGTATTGCGATCTAGAATTTGAAATATTGAATATTAAAACATCATTATTTCACATGCATTATTTCTTTTTAATGTAACATGTTCCACGTTAAGCTGTCCTGTGCAGAATTGTGGATGGCCGAACTTGTTTGAATAAAAAAATAGTATAAGAGATATTATTCAATAAAAACAAATATAAAAAATAAAAATATTATTATTATTATTATTATTATTATATATTATTAGTATTTATTATTATTATTATTATTTAATTTGATTTACCGAATGACAAGTCTGTTTGTTTGTTTTTTTTTGGATGGAGTCTTGAAATATTAGCTACTTGGTGCCAGTATGTAAATTTAATTCATCTAATACTGTGTTGCTTTTTTGTGTACCTCAAGTATAATATTTTTTATATTCATCTTCAATTTTATTTTTTTTTTTTTTTTAAGTTTGTTTTGTTTACAGGACGGTGTTCCACTGAGTTTGTTCTATTTTTTCTTGTTTATTGTTGTTAATAACTTCGCACAATACCGTTTGGTATGAAAATGTACACATTGTTTGTTTAAAACACAAGACCGCCTTCCTTTAAGGCTTTGTTTGACCGAAGCATATAAAAATGTACAACATATGTGATTAATGAATAAATAAATAAAAAAAATAAAAAATTATTATTATTATTATTATTATATTATTATTATATTATTATTTATTATTATTTATTATTATTATTATTATATTATTATTAATTATTATTTATTTTTACAAATGATGGGTGTAAATATTAAGATTGAGTGCTAAATTATTGCCCGACAAACTAGCCACGTGTACCTGTAGTAGTTTAGCTTTACCCCCCCCCCCCACCCGCATTAAAAGAAGCCATTACTAACAGGTTCGTTCGCGCATTGTTTTAGAATTCTCAAGGGCAAATTCCCCATAAGGAATTCATTCCTCTTCGAAGTTAGCGATGGGGGGGGGAAAAAAAGTGAGCCTGAGCAACAGTGACGACGACTAATTCCTTGAGATAATCCTAGGCATAGGCCTAGTAGTGATTCTTATCCGGAATCAGATGGATTTAGGTGATGAGCAGTGACATGAAGAGGTTCAGGTGAGATACAAATGAGAGTAGGGCCTAGTACTGCTACTAGACCTAGGGCTAGGCCTAAGCAAACAATTGGATTGGAAATTGGAAACGAAATTTGAAATTGAAGCAGAAGACATAATTCCCTTCAATACATTTTGCATCTTGAAACCGTGAGCAAGAGGTTTGTGTTTTCAAAAGCGAAATTCACACTATGATTCCAAACCTCTTGCGGCAGTAACTTTTGAGTGAGTCATTTGCTTCGTCTATGATAGTTTTTTTTGAGTATGTGGACTTTCTTCGAACAAGATAATTGTGAATGAAGCGTAACAACTGCGTCATGGCCAAAGAACTTGAAGTAGTTATCGTCACCAACATCATCAAGTCACAAGAGCCCAGTGCAGCCATCAGGGTAGTTAGATATAAATAACTAAGCGATTTGTATCAGTGCCCGTGCCCCTCAAGCAAGCTAAATCCACATAGTGTGTGGTGGTGTGAGCAAGGGAGTTTATAAGATGTTGCAAGTGGAGAGCCATTGTCTTGTGTGGAAGTGTGTTAACTGTAGGGTGTCTGGGGTTGGACGACTTTCTATGGGGAAGGATAAATGGGATCAAATGGTGAAGGATGTATTGACTTTTTAGAATTCTCGTAATGAACCAAATTCAATGCCAAGCAATTTTTTTTTTTTGGTTGGAGTTTTAAAATTTTACTTTTTTACCACGAAAATGGTTGGCTTGGCGCTCGTCAACAGGTGAAATGATCTTATGCGAATGCGAAACTCGGGAGAAAGAATGAAGTGAAATGCTTTTATGGACTAGTCCAAATGTTTGAGGTTCCGTGATTTCTATACATTATTTGTATAGCGAACCTAAGTTTTGAAGGCGGGAAGGAAATTGGTTCTCTCTGGTCTCAGCGCCATAGAATTAGCATGGTACGAAAATGTAACTCGCCGTATCTTTTGACTCGCGCAAAAGAAATCTAAACCAATAACATCACAAGATGCATAATTTTGTGAAGAAGATGATGGCATTCTACTTTGCTCGATGACGCTTCCTAAATTCAAACTATTATGAGTTAAATGGACCCATGTTTGCGCGCTGTCGCAAATGTACTCTGACTGAGCGGCAACCTAAGCGAGACACAGCCACGTTGTGTGCAGCTGTGGCATCCTCGCATACCACGCGCCTGTCCATGGTTGCTAAATGTACTTCGCATTCAAGATTTTGTTGGCACATTAAAGGATATTTATTAGTAATGTTTAATCTAGTACAACCCAGCGACCTCACAGTAGTCACAAAGCAAGTCGGATACCAAATGTTATGCTGATGCCACGGGGCAAAATGTTTTTACGTGCTTTTTCATGAGCAGTTTGGAAGGTTTGGCAACAGTGTAAATGTAGAGTTCACTTCAATCAAAACAAATGTCATTTATATTTGTGATAGAGCAGAGTTATGTATATCCACGCAAAGAGGAAAGATTATAGTTTCTTACAGAATGAATATAATTCCGGTCCGTGGTCGGGTTCTCGCGCTATCGCTTACGAAACATTTAGCACGGGTTAATCGCCTATACCACGCTGACCGGAGAGAACCGGACAACGCCCACTTAGGTTCCCTATATCGGTGTAATTTTCAATGTTGATTTATATCTATAAATGTTGTGTGAACCCTAATTATACAGTGTTAACGTTATCTAAAGTTTATTTCGCGTAGTTGGTGTGTAAATTACATTTTAATATCTTGTATTTTACAAAACAAATTGAACCGTCAAACATTAAACAGGAGGAGATTCAACGAGAGCCCTTTTTGTTTGATGATCAAAGAATTTATGGTAAGGTATTGAATTGGTTTGTTTACATCCAAGTGCAAGATGAAGAGTGCTGGTCATTCGATGTTATTTATAAGATAAGATTGTAAGTAAA
Organism: Sweltsa coloradensis; assembly: GCA_024449915.1. Taxonomy (NCBI): domain Eukaryota; kingdom Metazoa; phylum Arthropoda; class Insecta; order Plecoptera; family Chloroperlidae; genus Sweltsa; species Sweltsa coloradensis. The sequence continues at coordinate 6,047 of JAMZAV010009237.1, read as the reverse complement.
TAACAGACCTAGGCTCATACAATCAACAGCTAAACGGCACGGAGTCTTACATAACCTCAAACACAAGCCTAGGTCTAGCCTTTGTGTAGGCCTACCCAATTCTCTTGGCTTAGCGCTACGAATCAACCATGTCTCTACCTAACACCAGGAAGATGGTGAATAATAGCATAGGCCTAATCAAGGAAGTTGACAACCGACTACACACCATAGAAGGTAATATGCAAATTCTTATTAAAGAAGCATCTGAGAAAATGGCAACAACCATTGAAAAAGCTTGGCCAACAGGAAGCAAACAATATACTCAGGCCTAAGACTAGGTCCAATAATAATGCGAGTGTGGACAACAACACAGAGTCTAGGCCCTGGCTTGAAGAAGAGATAAAGTCCCTCCAAAAGCATTGGGACCAAGAACTGGAAAAGTACGTGAGGAGTTCCAGAGGCAACTTTACCATCAAACGCCAAGAACTAATTGCAAAAATCGAGTCGCTTTAAAACAAGGTGGACGACCTCGAGCAGTACGGAAGGAGAAACTGCTTCGTTATCCATGGTTTAGAGGAAAAGAGAAACGAATCATAATAATATCAAAAAATGATTACAAAAACAAAATTATAGTGGAGCCTATACTTACTCTGAAGCCATTCTTCACTTCTTTACAGAGCAAATCATTCGACAGTTTCGCGTGTAAGGATACTTGCGCGTTGACTGGCCCCATAGGAGAGAGCAAGGCCATTTTTACACCCAAAGGGTTCGCCTTCCTGCATTTCCAGGTGTGTATGATAGATTAATACATTGTTTAGACAAACTTGTCATCTTCTAAGATTCAGATTGGATTGGATATTGCTTAACGTCTCATATTTATTTCTGAGATTCAGATATTTTTACTTAATTACCACATTTTAAATGCTATTTCTCATTCTAGGCGGAGGCTTCAGTGCAAGCCCTGCTTAAAGACGCAAATTACCGCAATAATCGGTACTACTCGTCCATCAGGGCGTTTAATGGGGGACCTAATGTATTTTTTAGTACTTAAAATTAAAACATCACACAGGAAAAATGTACATAATGTCCAAGTTTCCTATGATGTTGAAAGCCATAAAAATGTTACTAGATGTCCTGGATTTATCTGGGTGGTCCTGTTTATGAAGTAAGTCCAAAAGGTTAAAATTGCAACGTATACCAGATATATAGTCTGGCGGCAGACCTAAAAAAAGACCTCTAGAAAACCGATTTTGCTAAACTTTTTGAGTAGAAGCAGCACACAGGTATCAAAATGTTCGTATGAACGTCAGTAATGTCATCTACCTTGTGTGCATCTTGGCATTTGTTGCGGGTGGCGGTAGGTGGAGGTCAAAGGTCACGCGGGTCATGCGCACAGCATCGTACTCTTTTGGTTATATCTCTTGAACTAATAGAGATATTACCCTCCAGTTTTGGATGAGTCAGTTACTGAATTACCATTTCATCATCCCTGTATTATGTGCATGTGCATTTCGTCATTTGGTGCAGAAGGCGGTAGATGGAGGTCAAAGGTCACGCGGGTCATGCGCGCCGCATCGCATGGTTTTGACTATATATCTCCTGAACTAATATGGATATTACCCTCTAGTTTGCTTGATTCAGTTATTGAAATATCATTTCATCACCTCTGCTTTGTGTGCATCTCGGTATTTGATAAAGATGATGGTGGGCAGAGGTCAAAGGTCACCACGCGGGTCAAGCACGCGGTGGCGTACTGATTTGGGTATATATCCTGAACTAATAGAGATATTACCCTCTAGTTTGCTTGATTCAGTCAAAGATTATTTTAGTTATTGAATTATCATTCCATCATCCCTGTATTGTGGGCATTTCGGCATTTGGTGCAGGTGGCGGTAGATGGAGGTCAAAGGTCACGCGGGTCATGCGCACCGCATCGCACTGTTTTGACTATATATCCTGAACTAATAGAGATATTACCCTCTAGTTTGCTTGATTCAGTTATTGAAATACCATTCCATCACCTCTGCTTTGTGTGCATCTCTATATTTGGTATAGGTAGGCGGTGGGTGGAGGTCAAAGGTCACCACGCGGGTCAGGCGCGCGGTGGCGTACTGTTTTGGGTATATCTGCTGAATAAATGGAGGTATTAATCTCTATTTTGCTTATTTCAGTTGTAGAAATACCATTCTATCACCTCTGTTTTGTGTGCATCTCGGAATTAGTAGGTCTATATCATATTTCAAATATTGAAATCCCGCCTCAATTACCGACAATGTTACAATCAGTTGCCGCTTGCGTTACAGCACGCCCCAATCCATCACGGGCGGCTGGTCAAAGGCATATTACTGATCTGAAAACTTTCAGATATTTTGCCAAATTTTGTCATTTTTTATTGAACTATTTACTAACGATTACAGTGGGGTTGGGGGATTGCTGTTCACTTTTTCAACACGATCCTGGGTGGTGGTGGTGCTCAGTCGGACTACAACTCGATGTAGTGAAGTTGTCTAAACGTCTAAATATCTCGGAGTGTAAAGAGTGATCGAGTGAAACAGTTCGACAGTGATTCAGACGTTTTTTGTTATCTTTACTTCTCCGTACGGATGGTGAGTTCATTATCATTTGATAACTGTACTTTAGGGTATGGGTCAATCTGTTTATGTATATGTCCGTCCATTTGATGTCTGTTCACTTGGCTATTAGCTATTATTATTAACAATGAATGAGCTATTGCAATTATTTGGTTTTGAAATTACTCGCCAATATAGACAGTTGTTGTAAGTGTAAGCGCTCTGTTTACATGTTTGTTTGCATCAGTTGGTACATATAGTAGCGTTAAAAATCCGCGCTGGTTTGAAAGATACTCCTGGGCATAGCTTTATAGGAGGCATCGATCAAAAGCACTGTGCACTTATAATACCCGAATCTCTTCACATCCTACTAAAACTTATATGTAATTGAAGACGAACATGATGAGTCACCACGCGAGACGACAAAGAACGATTTGCAAACCAAGATTCTTATTTCCCAAGACATTGTTTTTCTAGCATCTAGGGGTAAAAATTTTACGCCGAAACATGTAGGGTTTGCAATGACTGTACACCAAGAATCTTGATCCAAGGGCTTAGTGAATGTTCTATACAATGCCGACACTGCATGAGTTACGACAATGTTCGACGTGTTGACTCAGCTATTGCGAAAGGAATTTTTGAAAAAGATGGTGTGATTGTACCTTCGAAATTTATTGATTCAAAATTGCCAGGTTACATTCGTTTCGCAAATGACAACATTGATATAAATGAAGAAACCATGTCGGGCAAGGGGACGTTTCATGCCTTTTAGACTGCAGCGTACAGAAGAAGTGTTTCGGGAGAAGATAAGGTAACCTTATGTTACGAGTTTGATAAAGAACGCTCAACACATAGCCCCTCTTGGTTAACGAGGGTAAACCCTCTGAAAAGGGTTAGCAAAAGCCTGAACCAGTGTTTCAACTCAATGTTCATCCTTCCATGTACGAGCAGGATAGTGAGATAATTGCCCATGCCAACTCTAAAGACTTAGCATGGATTTTCACTCGATTACAAGTTTTTATTTCTTGTTATGTAGTATGTTTAATAATACCTATTAGATGTGAGTACCACTCGCTCAAAATGCCGAGATGCACACAATGCAGAGGTGATAGAATGGCAATTCAATAACTAAATCAAACAAACTTCATTAGTTATATTAAACAAATCTTTATTAGTTCAGGAGATATAGCCAAAGCAGTGCGATGCTGCGCGCATGACCCGCGTGACCTTTGACCTACATCCACCGCCGCCTGCACCAAATGCCGAGATGCACACAATACAGGGATGATGTAATGGTAATTCAATAACTGAATCAAGCAAACTAGAGGGTAATATCTGTATTAGTTCAGGAGATATAGCCAAAACAGTGCGATGCTGCGCGCATGACCCGCGAGACTTTTGACCTCCATCCACCGCCTCCTCCTACACCAAATGCTGAGATGTACTCAATACAGGGATGATGTAATGGTAATTTAATAACTGCATCAAGCAAACTAGAGGATAATATCTTTATTAGTTCAGGAGATATAGCCAAACAGTGCGATGCTGCGCGCATGGCCCGCGTGACCTTTGACCTCCATCCACCGCCACTGGCACCAAATTCCGAGATGCACACAATGCAGAGATGATAAAATGGTATTTCTACAACTGAATTAAGCAAACTAGAGGCTAATATCTATATTAGTTCAGGAGATACAGCCGAAACAGTGTGATACTGCGCGTGTGACCCGCGTGACCTTTGACCTCCGCTCAGCGCCACCCGCAACAAATGCCGAGATGCACACAGGGCAGAAATAATTACTGACGTCCATACGAACATTTTGATACCAGTGTGCTGCTTCTACTCAAAAAGTTTAGCGATTTTTTTTTCCTTGCTGTCTGCCTCCAGACTAATAGACCAGGGGAACAACCAAAAATTGCAAAAAGAATGTAAGGAATATTAAAATCAATTTTTTCTAAAGTGAAATGTGGGATGTAGATTCTGTTTAATTGCGATTAGCTTACGAGTTTTGCGTTTAGTAAACTAACCAATTATTTCCTTCCCTAAAAATAATTCATTGGCTATTTGTCATACTCATTCAAGTATTAATTACAATACAATAAGTTTGCATGTCCTTTGAGAGCATAAAATACCTCTCCCCTAGTTATCGGTATTTGCTCCCCCAACACAAGACAATATCTTATACAAGTTCAAAGATGTTTGATGGAACATCTTCTATAACAATACCGATACCAATAATACTAATTATTCCTCTTTATTTCACATTGATCAAATACATAGTAACCATACAGATATAAACTTCGCCCACGAGAGTGTTTAATAGTATCTATATCTATTCAACTTTTATTATTTATGTGTGCCTTATAAAACAATGTTAGCAATAACCGTATAGCCGTTTTATTTTATTATGAAGGCCTATAATATTTGCTGCATAGAGCAAAATACAAATATGAAACCATTAGCTAAGCTGTATTCTCAACTTATCAGAAATGATCAATCATACAGTCCAAACTACGAGGCTTACGCAGAATTCCTGGATAATAATGATGCTGACCAACATAGAATTTTTACTTGAAATTGACGATGACAGACAACGACGACCACGACGACAACAACATTCAGACACAAGATGAAAATGATGCTGACCACTACACGGACATGGAATGTTTAGTTGAAAGTGATGATACAATGACGACAACGAGGGGCATCAGGACAATGACATTGAGGGACATCAGGTCAACGACAACGGGGGTCACAATGACAACTGGGAACAAGTGGCAGAAGACCTTCAGCTAGAAGGCTACAACGACCACCAGGCACCATTTGATGAGGGTTCACACACTGGGGCAAATAAAACCTCATTCATCCATGACGTTTTAGCAGATTGGAACCATACAGAAAAAGTAAACGTGTTCGTTCGAGACAACGCCAAAAATATTGTATCTGCCATGGATTTGGCCAAATGTAAACACATTCCATGCATTGCACATTCCTTTCAACTGGCAGTCAAAGATTGATGTTGTTTGTCTTGTAAGATAGTTTCAAATCTAGTCGGAACAGTTAAAAGGGTAGCCTCTGAACCACCCCGGGCACCGAGCCACCAGTGATACTGGGGAACTTCATGCGAAGCCTTACACTTTGTAAGTGCTGGCCTAAAAGTGTAAAAATCGGTGTAGTCTGTTTTCTTCAACCTGGGTGTCATTGAATTGGAATGTTCACACACAGGTGCCCACATTGCAAAAGTGATTCCTGAGTTGCTGCCCAAATTCAAATTGTCCATGGCGAACGTATATTCTCTCACCATAGACAACGGGGCGAATATGGTTAAAACCGGAGAATATCTTGATCAGGAGGCCAGTGAACTAATAAACATTAACCTTGATACAGAAATGGACAGTGATGAAGAAAATGGGAGCGATATGGACGATTTTTTCACAGAAAAAGACAAGGTAGCAATGTCGACCATTGAAGGTCTAGATTCGACACCGAGCTACGTA
>JAMZAV010009236.1:0-25434 GCA_024449915.1 Sweltsa coloradensis | reverse complement strand
TGACTGCCGGACAGTGTTTGGTGCGTATATTCTTGTATGCACGTGACGTCATAACATTGTTGGCTGATTGCTGCCGTCATCAGGGATTGCTCTCAATATAGCGGCCATATTCCCATACGGCATACATGAAGGCATTGTTGAAGACGAACAAATGAATGAACGAACAAACGTTAATGAATACACATAAAGAATAGCAAGTAGATACCCTACAGATGCACAGCGATAGAGACCAGAAGATAAAAGGTGAGCACAAGTTAATGTTTTTATCTTTCACAACCTAACTAACACTTCCAAATTCTAACCAAAACCGTATTTTGAGTAGTGCTGGGCTATGACATATCATTCAATTATCGATATCACACGAAAACTTTCGTATATGATATCAATATCGAAATGTAGGCTAATTGTATTTGTACGTTTAAAAGAAAAAGCCGATAGGGTTGATAAGGTATATAAACCCATCTCACTATTTTTAAGATCTCACAATCGCATTTTATGTCCCGGCACCTCCACCAATGCACCAGCTAGGTTAATTTAATTTTGATTGCCTACCCGGCACTTCCACCAAAATTATGAAATTTTGCATTTTTTGTGTAAATTTCGATATGAAGTCAAATATTGATATCAAAAAATTTCCACTTATCGATATCGTATCGAAATATCGATTTTTTTGCCCAGCCCTAATTATGAGATTAACTTACATAATTAATTGTTCTTTTGTCACTTAGGCTAGACCTACCTACTCTTTTACTAACTAACTTAAGGTATTTTAATACAATAAAATACTTTTAGCTAGAACCAAAACAACAGTTTAAATTATTAATTAAATTATTTTCTTTTTATCAAATATTTTAAATGTATTCCCTGTATTTTAATCCTCTGCTGCAGGATGTGTAGGCCTATGCGTGTGAATGGTATGAGTGAAAATAATTAAATACTGTATTATTTCTCTCTTTTGTTTTGAATTGAAAGGAATGTAAAAATAATAATTGCCCTCTGCCTACATGTAATACCACCTTTCAAAATTATAAAAATCACATTTATCAAAGATTAAATCCATTTGCTAACACCTATAAAATAGATAATAGCATGCATGAATGGGATAACCAACAAAATAGGAGTAGGCTTAATGAAATACAAAAAAGAAAAAAAAGAATAGCCTACTATTTATTTTTTATATTCATGTAATCTGAGATTGACACTTGAGAGACAAACAGCTCGCAAAAACAAAACAAACGATCAGCTGGGGAGAGCCTATTTGGCCGTGTTCGTTTAGTTTAAAGGCGCGTAGCACGGAAGCTTCAAATAGCGACCAGAGCGCAGACGCTCAGCACAAATACTATGTAGCGGAATATAAATGAGCTTCTTTTCAATAATGGTAATTAGACTGTTGAGGTGGAGCCGTTATCCACTTGGATGCATGAATGGGATATCTGCCGTTGTCCCATTTATGCACCCGGTTTTTCGATTGGCCAGCATTCAAAATATGTTATATGTGCTTTTAAAATTTATCCACCATGTAAGAACTTTGTTGCCCAAAATGTAATTTTTATTGTGTAATAAGTAAATCAATATTGTTTACAGGCCTCTGGAAGTGGCTGTGAGGGACGCAAACAAGGGTTGACGAAGAAGGTTGCGCGGACCGCAGCAGGTCGCCTTCAGATCTGCAAGCGAGAACTAGCCCGACAGTTTATCTCCGCCGTCGCGTCTCTACCCGACCCTCGCTCCCTCCAGGCTGCCGAGCTACGAGGGATGGAACCCTCACAGCTAGCGGAACACCTCCGCGGTAGTTCGTACACGCGCATCTCAAGTCGCTCGCGACGGGATACCAAGAGCAGTGGCGTGCGACCAAGGAAGTGTGTTTTCCTTCGTGGCCGACCAAACCAGCGTCTTTGTTACAGTTCACTCTCGATACGTAAACCATACCTATGGTGAAGTACAATATGTATCCTTTCAACGAAATTGAACTAATGGAACATGAGAAATATAACAGTGAGCCCTCGTTAATTCAACGTGTGATGTAAGTCTCTTCAGATTGGTAGGCCTATGTAGGACTCATTTTAGGCATATTTAAACCGTGGATTCTAAATTTTAACTAAAATGAATAGGCCTACATACTAGAATGTCAATTTAAATTATAAAAAGGTTCCAAATGAATACCCCCCCCCCCCCATCACCTTTTCTACCGAAAATTATCCAATATAAATCACAAAATGCCTCTTACGTATTACGGTACGTAGTAGGCTACTGTTGCAAATAAATACATCAACACTAACAAACTTCTTGGTGGAGGTGCCGGTCCAGACTTTCACTATTTTTAGTTTTTACCTATTATAACTGTTTGATATCCCCTTTGAGTTCGGTTCAAAATTTTTGTGAAGTACGAAGTTCGTTTTTTCAAAAAATATTAAAGTTCAAGTTTGAAGAAAAATAGTGGGTTCGCACAACCCTAATGTTAATCCAATGTGTAATATGGGCCTATAAACTACAACAGTTTCTTGATTAACCCACGTTGAAATGAAGAACCAGTGCAGAAAACTGGGCATCCACGGGTGCCATAAAACCTTAAACCGTTATAAAAAAAAAACTGCAACATTTCCCAAATTTAGTTGTATTTTTTTATTATAATAGTTGGTTGTGTATATAATAAACTGGTTGTGCTGTTGTGTGACTTTCCACCCTTCCTATCTCTAACCCTTTCTCTAAGTATGAATGAAGAGGCACCCTGGCCAAGCACAGAAGGGGCAGCTTTTCTCTTGTTGCCAAGGGTCCTAGTTCAAATCCAGGGTGAGTCATGGATGATTTGTCTCCGAGCACTAGAGTTGGGGGGGAAGCCCCCTTACTGGTTGTGCTGACGGTGTGGCTCAGTATGAATGGTGTTTGAAGTAACCTTGCTGATGATGACAACATGCATGCAAAATTTGCTTCTTGCGTGGCCCTACCACAGGTTTGGTTATGTGTTGTGAGTTTTGTTTGCATGTAGTTAGCTGATTTTTAGTGGCCACCATCTGCCTGATGAGTCCCAGAAGGACGAAACGCGTCGTGGATTAAGGTAACAACTTTAAATTAGCTGCAGTTGTCATCAGCAGGTGAAAAGTTTTGTTCTCTTTGCTTTCCCAACCTGTCAACCCTTCTCCAATCTATTATAATAAGTCAATGTTTATCTTAATCCAGCTTATGTAGTGTAGCATAATGACAGTAAGGCTTACTTATAAAAGGTATGTTTGTTTGCAAGCCTAGTGTAAACACTTCAAGCACTTTACTCTGACGATTGGGCTAGTATAATGCTAGAGAGTTGTATACTAAAAGGAAAAGCAAACAAACGAGCCAGTGTATACACTTTCACAATAGTGTATGCAAACAAACCTATAGTATGGGCTTACTTAAAATGTATTCTTTTATATGAACAACCCTCGACAAATCCACGAGAAGTAGTCTCGCAAGGCGTAATATCACCCGCAACGAGGTGGCGCGGGTAAAACCGGGGTCCTGTGTTGTATTTGGTGGCCTAAAACGTGGATTTGAGGCGACATCTAATCTAAAAAAAAAACAATTAAAAGAAAGCTAATATTGCATTACTAACTCCTTACGTCACATCATAGGAGTTTGATCCTCTGTCATTGTGAAGTAGGCCTAGGCCTAGGACCGCGGCACAATGCGAGTTCAAATAGGCCTAGGGCCTACTACTGTACTTGCTGGATTTACGTCTATGTTTTCATGAGAATGGGCAGGTCCACCGATTTTATAATTAAAATAAACACTACTTTCGTTAATTATGATTCATAAAACTATCCAAGATCGCGGAAGGCCTAGGCCCTATTGTGATTTCAACCTACAATAGCATAGCAGCTGATGTTTGCAAGTCTGCGAGATGCTCGACAAGTTTCACGATTTCATTATTACACTTATTATCAGGAGGATGTTTGCACGGGATTTAGGGTTGTCGGTGGATTCTCATATTTCTCTCCAATAACGTCAAATGTAGTTAAAAACATAATTAAAAATGGTTTCGTCGTTCGCGTCGATTTTTTGCCTAGTTTAGGCGTCTCGTCTCTTTGTTACGTGCGTTGTTGGGTAGCCTGGAACTTGACCTTGACTTTTTGATTTTGTTTATGGCGAGTGGTTGGTAACAGGCCATGCTGCGCATCAGGTTATGCGCAGTAGTTGTATTGCAGGCGCGGCGATTCAAATGCTAGATCGTAAAAAAGCGCGGTCGCACGATAAGTTATCTGCGAGTGTCAATTTGTTAACTCGCAAGCCAACAAATTTTCACTCGCAAATTGCGAGCTTGCGAGTGGGATTGTCGAGGGTTGTATATGAATATGTTTACTAATTGTGTATGCTGATGTAGCTATTGAGTACAATGAGCTATGCTCTTAAGCAGTAAGTGGTGGGGTGTGAAGCAAGCAAGTCTTGTGCCATGTGCTTGTAATAAGTGCCTGCTACTCGTTTGGGTGTGCGCGAAGCAGTTTTGTAGACTCGGGCGCGAATTAGACATCACAGATGATTAATTAGACAAGATCTGGAAATATTTTACTGACAAATACGTACTATAAGTAGGTAGGTACTTATTGAGTGAATTGGTGGAAAGGAAAATTGAGTCCAACAACTTACCTGAAAATCTTAGGTGGCTGTGTGAGATGAGTAGACATTTATGAGACACAAACAAATAATTGTTGTAATGTTTGTTTTGACGGTACTTGACAGCTGGATAAGCTACTGTACTTACTCCATAATATTGTCTGTATCTACTGTGTTTCTAAATAAATAAGTACGGTTTTGTTTGAATGACGAGGAAGCAGTAACTTCACAATTTAAAGTTGTGTGTTATATTTTAACAGAGGTTGGGCATCAATACAATGTTGCCATATTGCGAGTATTTTCAACAATATATTTTGGAGAATGAATGAATATTTTTGTTATGTTGTTATGATGGATGCCCAGCCTTAATTTTCACCATGCTTAATATAAAACATGTATAATATGTCTAACATTGATGTTTTAATTGTTTTCTTCATTTTTAGTCTACCCGGTAAATCAGTTTCTTCATATATAATATGAAATGACTGCACTATACATTAATTATGAGTTTGACTGTGGAGGGAATGTTCCTTAACTTTTTTATCACTCCACTACATTAAGGACTTCATTCTGAATACGTTTATAATTTTTTATTATTATTATTCAAAGTGTGGAAAACGCATAATAATGGCTGGTTTGGTTTACATTGGCCTTTTCCACACTATGTTTTATTATTTAATATTTAGATAAGATTTTCATTTATAAAAGTAAGCTGAAAGTTGCACCAATAATTATGTTAAGAAAAACGAGCCATTACCTCACTATTAGCTATTATTTTATCAATTTATTTTATTAATCAACCAATAAGGTAATGCCAAAGAGTGATATTAACTTTGTAATCTAAAAGGCGGTAGTTCATTCACCGAGCTTTGCGCCTAGCGTGCTATCTTGACGTCACGTGCTGTTTGTGCAGGAAATTAAATACGTACTATGTGGGTACACACTTTGTGCCTCAATAGAATTTAAAAATATTTACTTTAAATTGGTTTTGATTGCAGTAATGGTATTTTTAAGTGGGTTTTCATATCCATTTCTTACACCCACGTCAATATTTGGACTTTGGTGAACATTCCCTATTGTTTAATATTAATATTATTAATTCCACCTACGGGAGTTTTTCACGACCACCAAATCGAGAATATTCCCTTTCGTGTAATTCATTGCCATTTGCCATGGGCTGAATAAAAGGCCCAAGTGCAGTGAGCCATGTTGTTTGTGCATAGATTAGTACGTATAATGATGACGAATATTATTATAATCTGATGTATTTTGCTAGTATATTCTATAAATGTTTGTAGAATCTGTTTTTGAGAAAACAAGTAGGAGTTAATTAAAAGAAACCTGCATAACAACAGTTGAGTTTTCGTTTTGTTATCTTAAATTGCCTTAAAACCTTTTCCTTTGCGATCACGACCATTGCTAAATATTGAGAATTTTAGCTGTGCTTCTGTTCACAGGTCTTTACTTGGTAAGGGTAAGAACAGAGTACAGTATTTTAGTAATTCAATAATTCAATTTATTTAACATTTTAGAAATGTTACGTTTCATATCTGTGTATTTGTAATAGTTACATTTACCATTGAATGTTTGTGTGGCTCGTTGGTCTTGTTAGTGTATCTGCTCCAATGCAGAAGGTCCAGGGTTCGATTCCCGCCAAAGTCAGAAGTTTTTTAACTTCTGATTTGGACTTAAGTCCATCAGTTCGTGTCTTAGGAGTTTGTAAATGGTGACTTTGGAGCCGTCCTAGCAACGAAACACATAATAAATTCAGAGTTTGTTCTGAATCGGCCTTGTTGATTCAGGCGTTGATCCGTGGGTGTTCGCAGTTCGCACTGTCCATACCACTGATTGCTATATTTCCTATTAAAAATATCGATCTTTGGTTGTTTATCTCTCACATTCGTCGATTGCGTCTGGGCCTACAGGGTAGGCTTAGTCGCTTTGATTTACTGTCCCCCACTGAAAATCAGTTATATAACTGAGTGGGTAGACCAGACTCTAAATGCAATTTATTTATTTACTATTTATTTATTTATTTATTTATTTATTTAAGGTGTGTACTGTATATATACTCAATAATATATTCTAATTGAGACTAGATGCCCTGAACTATCATCAGTTGATCTTCACGTAATCCACTACCTTCATCCATGTAACTATGTATTAGTTATAGATGCATCTTCTTTCCATATAAAACTTTCCAAAGCTTCTTAGGTCTTGAAAATAGTAAGTAATATTAGTACGTGATTAAAATTGATTATAGGTTATTGAAGACCAAGTATAGGCAGATATGGAGGAGAGAGGAGAGGATAGTTGTTGAAGAGCTCGAGAGAGCTGGTGTTTTGACAAGAGAATTAGGTGGTCGAGCTTGGCAGGCTGGCGCTGATTCTGGGGTCCCAACTAAATGATGTTGGAACAAAGTGTAGAGATATAAAGAGATTATACCTCATCTAAATAATAAGCAGTTGGTGGATTATTTGATGCAATTGAATGAAATTATGTTTGTTTTTGTCAGTGTTGTTTTACTTTTTTATAACTATTGCATAATTCCAGCCTTGAGTTGTCTTTGTAGACTAAAATTAACTTTGCCAAAGTATGTCAACTCTACCTCAGCTGATATTTAATAGATAGAAGAGATATGTGAGATTCAGGAATTTATAATAATAGAAATGTTGTAGGGCATATTTCATTTCACATGGAAAATATTTACTCGAGAGGTTTCCATATAAGTCAAAAAACAACATATATATATATATATATATATATTAAGTTTTTAAGGCTTTCGTGGCCCGAAGTATTAGAATCACAATTGTAAACTTGTCGGGCTGATGACGGGGCCCAGAGCGGTCCAGAAACGTTGACATGGGTAAGTCAAATCGACGTGGCGAAATAACCCGACAAGTTTACAATTGTGATTCTAATATATATATATATATATATATTATTGTATCAACATTGCATTATTATTTATTAAATCCAAAATCACTTCATTTGATGTGGAAACTATATTTAATACATACTATGTAATACAATATTATTAGATACATTTTTTATAATACATACCCTAATTATTTTGTTATTTATGTTCAGGCATTCTGGAAATGCTTCAAAGTGCTATTTTTCTTTTTTTTAAAGTGCTTTCTAAGTGCATTGAGAAATAGGCCTACTAATTTCATTTGGCTGTGTTTGATTGCTTTATTTATGCCTTGTTTTCATGAGTCCTCCAAACGCGACGCGACAGAAGTAGAACATTGTTTAATATCCGATGCAGGACTGAGCCCGTCGCGAGACGTGATCATTCATTGTTGTGATTGGTCATTTTATTACTTCCGTCGCATTGCAGCTAAACAAACTTTTCAATGTGTGCTTACCATCACCTGAGGCAGACTTTAATCCTCAAATTTAAACTCTGTAGAATATGAAACACAATAATAGGAAAATTATTATTATTACTTATTATTATATTATTTTCACTAGTCTTTTATCCTTTAAAAGGTGTCTGATTAAAAAAAAAATACAAAGTAATGTAGTCACTACAAATTTTCTCAATCTCGTTCCATTTCCCAACATATAGGTACTAATTTCCTGTTCCGATCTCTAGTGTAAAATCCCTTACTGCACTCCCCTATTCAGTAGTAGCTTGGAACTGAATAAGAATGAGGAGGTATGTGGTGACGGCTGCGGCAATCTGAAAGCAGAACGCATCCCCATGATTACTGATTGCGATTGGATAGTTTTACTTTCGCACCCTCCATTCAGCAGTCTACATTAAAAATCTTAAAACAAGACATTCAATGGGACTCAAGTGCGTGGCGCGTTTTATTTGGATTTCCCTGTCACATAACAATTATGATAAATGTATTTATGTTTTAGTTGTTGTGTAGGTTAAACAAAGTTTAAAGGTTGGTCAGTGTTTCAGCATCCTCATATGAAAACTAATGTAAATCATCTGCCAGAAAAATCCCATTTTTTGTTTTGGAAGATGTCTTTTTATTATAGATTTCATTTTAGGGTAGTGGGTTGAAAAAAATGTAGCACCCTACAACTTTGATTGATCTATGCAACAACATAAATAAATTTTCATAATCCATGACGTGGACAGAGAAATATAAAGAACTCGCGCCCGAGTACTCGTTAATATAATACGCTTGACAAGTATTCAAGTTTAGAAACTAAAATCTTCATTGTTGCAGATGGTACGACTGAAACAATGCAGTAAAGTAGAAAATACTGCATAAAACTTCAACGGAAAGAACTGGAGAGCCACTGAGAATCAATGCTTAATATTTACTAAAATTCAGAAATTAAAAAAAAGTTCCACCCCGACCGGGAATCGAACCACGGATCTCCCACATTCCAGGTGAGCGTCTTTAAACCAGACTAGACCATCAGGACGGGTACATTTTAATCTCTGAATTGTAGCTGCATTATACATCTGAATGGAGGGAAAACAGTATTTTTAATATAATATAATATAATAATACAATTACACCTACGGGAGTGTTTTTCCCGACTAAACAAAACGAGAAATTAATCAATGCTTGTTGCTAGACAGTCTAATTCAAATATGTAATTTATTATTTTTCAAAATGTATCTGCAATGCCACTGCCAGCGGTCATTTTACATTTTCTATCTCTTTTCCAGGACACGACATATCAGCCCACGTTATGGAGATGTCCAGATATTATTTTTCAATTGGCCGACTGATAAAACAAGTGTGGAAATACTTTGTGCTCTTTTCCGTGTGCAGAAGCGAGAAGTCTGTGCGGGAAAAAGCTACAAGCCGTGAACTCGACCTTGAGATGTACGAGTTGCATGGAGAACCGCTGCAATGTAAACGTGAGTTCCCACATATGTTATTTTTATTTGTTTTCTTTTTCTTGATTTTAGTATACTTAAACAGGGTTTACCCTATTTAGAAAATTTTACCAATGGTATATTTCTACAAATTTTTTAATAATAATAAAATTATTTATATTGTATACGAACAAAAATCTTCCCCAAAACGAATTTTATAACTTGCCTTCACAACAACGTTTAAAATTTTTCTAAAATTTATGTTTTTTAATCCCTATGGGCATTTAAATTAAATAAAAATTATTATTTTTGCAAGTAGGTCTTGGGCCCTCGGGATACATTTTTTAAATTACTTCAGTTTTAAAAGGGGGTTGTGGCCTTATTTGAAGCCATTTGCAATAGTATTTGCATGCTACTCTTAAAAATTTTGAGTTATGTACTTTGAGGATTTTTCAATTCCCTGCATAAATGCTGAAACCCTTACAAGGGTCACTTATTCTTGATGGCCGCTGGATGGTGAAGGGCGTTCAGATGTTGTGAACGTGAACGACGTCTGGCTTGCCTGAAAACAAAAAAATAGTTTCCCTCAACGATAGGACCCTCCGCTTGTTTTTAGGGGCCATCCATAATTATGTCATGATGTTTGGTTTTTCAATCGGGGGGAGGAAAGGGGGGGAGAGGAGTTTTATCACATCGGGGTTTTGTCACCTTTTTGTCTTTTCGTCTTTGCTACAACGGAAAAGTCGTAAAGGGAGGTAGGGGTCCTGGCGCGTTCCCAGAACTGTCTCTATTTTATTTCTCCTTCCTTTTGGGCTTACTATGATCCCCACTCCTTTCCTCCTTGCTTCTTTTTTCCTCCACCATAATCGTACCCACCTTTAGTTCAATTTCCCCACCCTTTCCCACTTCACTTGCCAATCCGAATGCCCCACCCCTTTTTCCCCCCAAAAAATCCACCACCTCATTCCCCTTCCCGGGAGAGGGGATGACATTGATCGTCCCTACTCTTATCATCTCTTTTTCTTCTTTTTTCCAGTAGCCCTTTTTCTAACTGGGAACAGCGCGTCGCTGCGCAGGGGGACGCCTGCCTCTTTTCCCATAAATATTTGTTGTAAACCCATTGTTTTGGTTTGGCAGTTTAAAATTAGGAGACATGGTCAGCCAAACCCCCCTAAAAAATTTTCCCCCAGCAGTAGCCCAACCTTTTGGGGGCCCTTTTTATTATATATGGCCCCCTTTATTCTAACAAAACTAAAAACCCTATCTTTTGTACCTATTATTTTATATATAATATATATATTCAACTTAATGCAAATTTTTCCGGGTATAAACACGTGAGATCCCTCACCCCTCAAACCCCAAAAGACTTTGTCTTTTTTCCTAGTCTAGTTGGAAAAGGCCCCCTTATCCCAGATGGGGAGATCTGGGTTCAAACAGCGGTCGGGAAAGGTTTTTTTTTTCTGGATTCTTTTAAAATCAACCTCTCAGGGGAAATTTAAAAAACCCCTTAGCGTGCACACTAGGCCCTCAAGCTTTTTACCACCTACCAAATAAAAAATAATAAGATTTTTTAAAGAAAAAACTATTGTCTTTAAATTAAAGTTAAAAAATTTTCAGCCTATTTTCAATTATTATTTCTGTAGGTTTAAATCGCTACATAGTTGCTGGTTTTTTTAAATGTTTTCGTTAACTGTACCCCGGATGCTGTTTAAAATTTCAGACAATCGGTTTAGCGATTCGGTGATTTTTTAAAAACGACACACTCACAGAATCAAAAAGTGCAGTTTTTAATTGAATTGAAGACTGTCACTGCGCTCCCTCGCCCTTAAGCGTAAACTACTTTCTTTTAGCCGTACAAACCATCCATTCAATGAGTTTTTCATTAGTTCTGTGGGGTGTTTAAAAAAAAAGAATGCAAAAAAAAATCATACCTTGCATGCGGTGTTAAAAAACCTCATTTATTGTAGAGCTGGCTGCAATCACCATTAACAAAAAATTTTGTGCCAAAATATGCCATAATATTGCAACATTCTTGGGGCAAAATTTACTTTTTTTTGGGGGGTTGGGAGAAAAGTCCCCATTTCTGTCAGCACTAGGGCCCTCCCGCTTTCAAGAACATCTGACCGAGCCGATTGAGTTTACCTTTTCTGGTATGTGTAGCAAGAGTGGAGCGAGAGGGGCGACTACCCTAGAGGGTATACGCAAATTTCCCTTTTCTTGGAAATTGTGTTAATAAAAGCTTAGAATCTTC
Organism: Sweltsa coloradensis; assembly: GCA_024449915.1. Lineage (NCBI taxonomy): Eukaryota > Metazoa > Arthropoda > Insecta > Plecoptera > Chloroperlidae > Sweltsa > Sweltsa coloradensis. The sequence continues at coordinate 13,804 of JAMZAV010009236.1, read as the reverse complement.
ACTTTTGGGTGGGTGACAAAATTTCTTTGGGTATAATTCAATAATTATGTTTAACACTCTAAAATGTTTGCTTAAGGAACCATGATAAGTTAATTCCAATCACTTGTAAGTGTTCAATAAACAAACAGAAATAGGTACTAAAAATATGTAAGTAATAGTGAATCCAATCATCAAAATGCTATAACAGAATAAACCAGTGATTATTTAAAACACCCCTGTTCCAAAGTTAGTAATTAATGAAAACTGCGATAGGTTGATGATAATTTAAGCAAGAGTCTATTTTAAAATATTTTGAAAAACAGCTTGGGGAGTTTTTCATTTTGTGTAAATAGCTAAAGGAACATCTAGACTTAGGAACATTTTTAAACTTACGAGTACCGACAAAAGTAAAAACGGAAAATTTTGATGGTAAAAAGTCCATATTAACGAGAACGTTGTGCCTTGAAGGTATCAACATTTCAGTCCCTGTATACAAAGGTGGTTTTTGAAACACTAAGGGCCGGGTTTTGCAATTCCAAAAGCTTGAACGGGCCAGCCAACCGCCTCAGTAGTACAAGAGGGGTGATATTGCCGAGATATTCATAAATCGGGCAAAAATATATTTAAAAAACATACTATTAGGCCTAAATGCTGCGTATTTTGAATTATTCCCCTCTATTGAATCGAACTACTTTACGATTTAACTTATAGAGGCACTGTGGGTTTTAACAAACTACCTTGGAAGGTACAACGAGTTTTGTTTCTATAAAAATGCCATTAACTAAATTAACAAAAACGATTATTTGATAATGTATTTTCGTAACTCAAAAGCTTTTTCAGGGGTGAGAGTGCTTTAAATTTATAAAAGTAAAGTATTGTTGATATTGATATACCCCATCCCTTCCCAAACCACAGTGATGCTTTTTGGTCACATATCCAAGAGAATATTTGGGTTTTTCCTTTTTTAATTTAATTAATAAATAATTAGTTATGTTTGCAATTGTATACGCAATAAAAGTTTAAAGTGCAAACAAAGTTTCTAATCGACATGATTTAAATAATATGCTTAAGTAACTCGTCTCCTTACATATATGTGTCTATGTGCTACTTAACTAACGTTATAAAACGTTTAATTTTTTTAAAAATGAGTTGCTATCATTCAGTACCTTATCTATGGTGTTTACAAACCTCGTTCATTGTGGAGATGGCGCAATCAACATTAATACAAATTTTTGTCCCGAAAAAAACTGCCATATATATTGCATTATTCTTGGAGAGATTGTATTTATTTGAGATTTGATAGAATAGTCACATGTTGTCATCACAAGCACAACCCGCTTGCAAGAAGCATCTGTACCGAGCCGATTGAGTTGACCTTTGCTGACGTATCGTGTAGCAAGACGTGGATGCGAGAGAGGGCGACTACCCTAGAGGGTATACGCAATTTCTTTGTGTGGAAATCTGTGTTAATAACACTTCGAATCTTCACTTTGGCTGTTGACCCGACAATTTTCTTTGAATAATTGCAATTCGCTACTAAACACGGCAAAGCGTTGCTTTAAGAAGACCATGAGTACTATGTAATTCCAATCACTGGTTATGTGTGCTAGAACTTAAACAGAGCAAAGAATAATACAACTAAGCCAGAAATACTTGTAGTCCCTCTCATCAAAGTTGTGTAACCAAAGAACCAGTAGTTATTGATAGCATCACTGTTGCAATAGTTAACAATGTAAAAACATGCGGCGATGAGTTGACGATTTAAGCTCCATGTCGATTTCAAACATATTTTGAAAAACTGCTAGTAGTTTATCATTTTGGTATAAGTAGCTAAAATGAACTATGTTAGACACTAGGAATATAATTATACTTGTGTGTAGTTAACAAAATTCAAAATGGAAAATTTTATCGAAAGAAGAACCTTATTAGCGTGAACAATTGTACACTTAAAGGTATTACATTATCACTACACTGTAGATGAAGAGTGGTTTTGAAATGACTAAATGCCGGTTCCTTGCACTTCCAACGAGCTTCCACGGAGCCAAGCCCACCAACCTCAGTACGCAGAAGAGGGGCGATATTGCCGAGTATATTTCGTGGATGGCGATCAAACATAATTAATTTAATCTAACCAGTGCTATTAAAATATACTGTCATATTTGAATTATTCCTTTCTATCTGATATCGAACTACTATACGATTAACTTCATGGACGGCCCTGATGTTGTGGAGAAACTACCGTAGAAGGTACTAACAAGTTTCTTTTAATAAAGATGCCATTAACTAATAAATCAATAAAGTTTAATCGATAATGTATTACTTAAATTAAAAAAGCTTCTACTAGGGGTGGAGACGTGCTTCATTGACATCAGCAACATGTATTGTCTGATATTGATTATACTTCACTCGTGTCCTAAACACACAGTGTATGCTGGTGCGTCACATATCACAAGAGAATATCGGATTGTTTCTTTATTAATTTATAAATAAATAATCATGATGTTGCCTTTGACTGCAAAGAAAGTGCAAACAAAGTTTATAATCAAGTTGATTAGATATAAGTAACTCGTTCCTCATCTGTATGTGTCTCATGTGTGACTTACTAACGTTTATAAAGGTAAGCTGTTGTCCTTCTGTTCTGTACCTTTCCCTCACTAAACATGATTGAATGGGATCAAACCCAGAACCTCCGGCCTAAACTTTTACAACATAATATGCTATCAACCATAACTTATGCTTGAATGCATGCTTATAAACCTTGTACTCATACTACCCAACTCATAAATCTATGAACGTTTCTCAATAGTGGAAAACCTTAGGTCTTGGTCTCGATTTACGTCACGAATTACGTCATCAATCACCCAGTTTCACCCGAGACGTCACAAGTAGCTACGAATAGTCACGCGCACAATCGAGACTGATTGCAATCAAGTAATAAGAATAAGAATCAAAAGTGCACACTCAATTCAGGTCTTGATCATGGCGGACGTTATTGACGTGTATTTGCATTCCGTTTCCATATTAAAATTTGATACTGTACTATTTATTTTAATATCATTTAAACATTTATTAACTTACTTGCCTACTCAACGTGATTTGGAAGTGTTTTTTTTATATCGATTATCTCCCGAGGCCGCCATGTTTTAGTAATGAGAGTGAGACTAGTGTGGTATTTTCAACCAGACCAAGATCAAATAATGAGACCAAGACCAGTATTCAGAAACGTCCAATGTTATCTTTCAGTAATGACAGGTCAACATGGCAGTCTTCTGTTTGTTTTATATCATGGCTCACAACATTCACATCAAATAGCAATTTATGGCATATTCGACTGGCATGCACTCGGATAACCGGGATAACGGGACAAATTGTCAAATCCCTTCCAACAAAAGCAGCAAAGTACTACTAGCAGTCTTCAATGCAGCGCTGTCACTAACAACATTTCCCAAATTCATGGAAAGTGGCATTTGGCAAAGATAATAACTTTTGTTTTGTTTATTTTTCATAACCAATTATTGGAAAAGTGCTACGAAAGCTGCCTTCATAATTAATTATTTACAATTGTATATACTAGGAAGCCTGGCAAACCACCACGAAATCCATCCAGCTACAGACCCATTAGCCTGCTCTCTATCCTGTCAAAAATATTTGAAAAGATTCTCCTGGCTAGACTTCAACGCCATGCTGACGAAAACCACGTCCTGCCTGATGAGCAATTTGGTTTCCGTGCCAAACACTCGTCTGTCCAACCGTTGGCTAGAGTGGTTGAGACCATACGGAGGAATAAATCTTTTTTTAAGCGTCAAACAGCGGCCGTCTTCCTAGACGTTGCAAAAGCATTCGACCGTGTGTGGCATGAAGGTCTGCTTTTTAAGATGATAAAACTTGAATTTCCAAGATACCTCATCGACTCTCCACAAACAGTTTCTCGCTGGACGATCGTTTTTAGTTCAATGGCAAAACGCTACTTCCTCAAGGCGGCCTATAGCTGCAGGGGTTCCTCAAGGCTCTTGTATCTCTCCATTCTACTTTAATATATTTACCCATGACTTCCCGACAGCCTCCACGCAACGTAATTTTTGGATGCTTTGCAGACAATGTTGTGCTAATAATGGGTAAACATGCTTAATATTGCGTTAGAATTGGCCAACGAACAGTGGATTTGATGGTCGATTGGTATGATAAATGATGTATGGGTCTCAAATGCTTCAAAAACTAGTGCCACACTATTTTTCGGTAATTTACCGAGAGATGCATCTTCATTCGTAATCCATGACGAAAATGTTCAATGGTCAAGCAGGAATAATTATCTAGGTGCCTTACTAGACAAGAATCTAATTTGGACTACATGTTAAGGCTAAGATTGCCAAAGCAACTGGCAAGCTCGCATTGTTGTATCCACTTTTACGCTCTGGTGAAATGAATCCTGCTACCAAAATTCAATTGTACAAATCATGCATACGACCAGCCCTCACGTACGCGTCCCCGGTGTGGTCGACCTGCGCAGAGACTCACATAAAAATGCTTCAAACATTTCAAAACAAGATAGTGAGAATCATCACTGGCGTTCCCCATTGTACTAGAATGTCCGAACGTTCATTCAGACTGTGGGTTAGAAATGATGGAGGCCCACCTAGAGGCACTATCATTCCATTTTATGCAGCGTTAAAAAGACTCACCAAACCCTCTCATTCGAAACATACCACCAAATTCTGTTGCAAGAAAGCGCTGCAATTCTCACAATTCATGGCTCCACCACCGGCTAAGAAAGCACGGGTGCAAGTGGCCGCTAACAACATCCCTCCCGTTTAGGATCTTAAAACAAACATCATGGGCAAAATTGCCCTAGCCTGTTATCTGTTCTATCTTATTGTTGATCCGATAAGAAATCAAATCGCATATTATTTCTACAATTAATTTTATAAAATTAAAAAATACAACCAAGCCTGTCAAAATTATTCTTATTTCGAGAAACCACTCCAAATATATTATGCAACAGACACGTGTTGCACAACTAAAAAAATCAACAATGAAATTAAATCTATTAGCTGAATTATTAGTGCTCTGCACTAGGTGTCAGCAATAGTAAGGGGATGCGCTATTAAACCACACTTATGCACACCTCCCACAAAGAAGGTAAGACATGCACTTGGCGAGTGCAGGGATGTCATTGTTGTTGACCTCCACTTCAATAACATTATAAAACTAAACTAGGAAAACGCTTAAGTCCCGCCGCGTTGTTGGATGAGCGTATATGGTGCATTGAGCTGCCATGTGTTACGCGGATTTTCTGTTGTTCTGTGAAAAAATCATTACTTAGTCGAAGATTTTTTTTAAATTAAACTAAATTAAATACAAAATTAACTTAATTTTTAATTAATCGTAATTTTTAAAAAGAAAAAAAATCGTAAAATTGCAATTTTCATAAGAAATAATTATTCGATTGCGCTAAATTTAACTGCGAATATATTAATTCATGAAATTAAGGTTCTGTAAAAAAATCATTACAATAGGATAAAGCATGTAGGTGTTAAAAGTCAAAGAATTGTTTAAAAAAAAAAAAAAAAAAAAAAAATTGATTTTCATGAGAAATAATTTTTCGATTACGCTCAAATTCACACGAATATCTTATTTCCTAAAATTAAGGTTCTGTGAAAAAATCATTACAATTTGATAAAGCACGTAGGTGTAATAAGTCCAAGAAATGTTTTAAAATAAAAAAAATCATAAAATTGCGTTTTTTTATGAGAAAAAACTTCCCCGATTGCGCTCAAAAACGTGGCAGTTCTAAGTTCAGAGATTTCGAAGGCCTCCATTAAATTTCATCGCAATCGGAGTATTGGTTTAGCCGGAATCGTGTTAACAAACACACAATAATACAAACAGAAAAAAAAAGAAGAAAAAAAATCCGGATTTTTTTCTCCAGTGTAGTAAAATGAATCTTCGCTTCGCTCGCTACGCTCATCCAAGACAAGCGGCAATTTGGTGCGCTTTAGGGTGGCCAGCTGAATACACCATTAGTAAAGGTTCGTTTTCGATTAGGCCTCAATACATAGCTTAGTTGATAGAGCATCGGTACGTTAAGCGGGAGGTTCTGGGTTCGATCCCCAGTCTGGGCAAACTTTTACGACGATGTTATCATACATACATTTTACAAACCTCATTCATTGTGGAGCTGGCTGCATTCACCATTAACAAAAATTTTGTCCCGAAAATAACTGCCATACATATTGCAACATTCTTGGAGTCAATATTGTATTTATTTGAGGTTTGGTAGAATAATCCGCAAGATGTCAGCACTAGCATCATCCCGCTTGCAAGAAGCATCTGTACCGAGCCGATTGAGTTGACCTTTGCTGACGTATCATGTAGCAAGACATGGATGCGAGAGAGGCTGACAACCCTAGAGGGGATACGCAATTCCTTTGCGTGGAAAATGGTATTAATAACGCTTAGAATCTTCACTTTAGCTGTTGACCCAACAAATTTATTTGGATATAATTGCAATAATTCACTGTTTAACGCTCGAAAGCGTTGCTTTAAGAGAACCATGAGCACTGTGTAATTCCAATCACTTGTAATGTGTTCTAAGAACACAAACAGAACAAAAGCTATTGAAACTAAGCCAGAAATACTTTGAGTCTCGTTCATCAACGTTGTGTAACAGAATAAACCAGTGGTTATTGAAAGCATCACTGTTGCAATAGTTAACAATGTAAAGAACACTTGACTATAAGTTGACGATAATTTAAGCACAGAGTCTATTTCAAACATTTTTTGAAAAACTGCTAGTAGTTTATTATTTTGATGTAGGTAGCTAAAGTGAACTATGCTAGACTCTAGGAACATTATTAAACTTACTGAGTACCCGACAAAAGTAAAAACGGAAACATTGATGAGTTAAATGTCCATATTAACGAGAAACAGTTGTGCACTTGAAGGTATCAACATTATCAGTACGCTGTATACAATGAGTGGTTTTGAAACGATTAAGTGTCGGCCTCTTGCACTTCCAACGAGCTTGAACGGGGCCAAGCCAACCAACCTCGATACGTACAAGAGGGGCGATATTGCCGAGTATATGTCATTAACGTGATCAAACATACTTAACAAACGTTAGTTTCTATCAGTTTTTTAATAGGACAAAGGAAACAGTGTTATTAACTAAAGAAACTAGTAAAATACTATAACCCGTGTAACGTTCCCTAATCTTCTGTAGGTCACCGACAATAAACTACTGAATAGGAGGGAAAGTATTTGTCGCACTCTAGACAATACCATTAGTTGGGCAATCAAAACCTGTTAGACAAGTTGAGTTTTGAAGACGGTCTGAAACATATTTTCTCAAATTGTAGTTTGCCCAACCTAACAATAAAATAAAGTGGTAAACAACGATAAATTGAATTGAGCAATGTCAGATAAATGGAGAAAAGTATGTTGCATGTTGGCAACATATGACATGTTGATTGTAATGTACACTTGTCTTATGAATATTCGAAGAGAAGTGTTTTTTCCGTGTTTTTTATCTTGTCACCAAGTATGAAATTGTAATGGTGCTTCTCTTATTTATTAAGCGAGCGAAGCGAGCGTTTCCATTTGACTCTGCCGGAAAAATTAGTCCCTGGTTTTGTTTTTTTTTTTTTTTTTTTTGTTTGTTTTTTTGTTTGTTTTTTTTTTTGTTTGTATGTCTCGCGATAACGTTTCGAACGGAGGCTCGGATCGAGTTGAAATTTTCACCATCCGCAAGCTTTGTTCTCGATTGAATGCCATTAGTTTTGTGGCAAAATCGTTCAAAAAGTTAAAAAGTTACATTAAAGTTAATCGAAAGTTTTTTTTTCAAACTAACCGGCGACAAAATCTGAGATAGCCAAATCATTTAGAATGTCCGTCCGGTCACGAATATGTTAATTTTAGTTTGATCCGATAAGTAGTGTAGATGGAAATTACATTATAACAAAAGTAACGTTGCCATGGCAACGAAAAGACGCGCGAAGTTTCTAATGCACTGCCACCTAGAAGTAATCAAAATACTTTCGAGGAAGTAGTCTATTATTATATAGTAGTAGTACAAAGAGTTTAAATAGTTTTCCCAAGGAGTCAAGATCCTCTAGATGGCGGTGGATTTTAAAGTAAAGATTTAAACACGGGTTTACCCAAATACCTTGGCAATAATAAATAATACTGGAAACGCGAACGTCGTAAATTTATAAATTTAAAAAAATGTGCAATGTGGGTCTAGCTATAGCACGTGCTCGCTTATCAACGCGTCCAACTGAGCGTTTCCTAGTAAATAAATAAATCGGTTGTTTGAATTCTTGAAAGCAAGCAAAGTAATCGGAAAACAGAGTAGCCTACTCAACATGAATGAACCCATGCTGATTATGCCGACTCTCTGCTAGGAGAATCAAGCAGACCTTGATAAGAGGTACCTCCAACTTTGTTTCTTGGAACCACCTTATCAGTGAATTAATGGCTGGTTTTACATAAATTGTAACATTTTTCCCTTAAATACGAAATTTTTATACTACAAACATTTTCAATATTTTTCTAAATTTGTATTTTTTCTCACGAGCAGGGAAATGAAATAAACGAAACACAGGCAAATAAGGCTGCAGCCTAGGGCACCCAAATATTTGGGGGCAGCCCCCCTTCCCCCTCGGTGGTGAAATGCAATTTTGGGAGGGACGACCAGTAAACAGGGGTCTGGGGGGTTTATTTTTGCCTTCAAGGTCAAGTTTGGTGGCAATCTGTGCGTTTTAGAGCAGCAGATTGCACAAACATATTTTTAGATTTTACAATAAGAAAAAAAACTGGGTGGGTACATGGGTGGAGCTGGCATACCCACCCCTGGCAGGTACCGGTGCCATGGAATTGGTCAGGGTATAGGTCAAGCCGCCACTGTTTGGGGGTACGCTATATCCACCAAAAGTTTTTTTTTAATCCCAATTACCGGCACCAGTTAAAATTGTCAAATGAAGCAATGAAGTTCTCAATACTGTCGTTGCTCAAACCGAGGGGAGGGTGCGTAAAGTTTTTAGCCTCTAGCCTAATGTTTTAATCTGGCTCTCCTTACACGAGGGGCGTATTGGAAATAAATGTAGTATTTTATCAGCAATTTTATCTTGTCCATGACTGTAGTGAGTACCGTAGAAGTATATGTACAAACCTCATTCATCGTAGAGCTGGCTGCGTTTACCATGAACATGATTGTTGTACAAATTATAGCTGCCGATGAAAGTTGAGTGTTTTTCTGGTTGTCTTGATATGCCGCTGTGATTTGGTAGAATAGTTCCCATGCTGTCACCACTAGCACCATCCCGCTTGCAAGAAGCATCTGAACCGAACCGATTGAGTTGACCTTTGCTGACGTATCGTGTAGCAAGACGTGGATGCGAGAGAGGGCGACTACCTTAGCAGGGTACACGCAATTCCTTTCCACGGTAACCCGCATTTATAACACTTAGAATCTTCACATTGGCTGTTGAACCGTCAAATTTACTGGGATTTAATTTCATTAACTCGTTATTTAATGCCTCAAATCGTTGCTTTAAGAGAAACATGAAGACAATGTAATTCCAGTCACTGGTTAAGTATTCTAAAGCCCCAATCATAAAGAATGCACTAAAAATAATCTGATTAATTCTTTGTGAAAATCTGAAACCCACAAACGTATAAACCAATAATTATTGAGAGCAACACTGCTGTTGTGGTTAATAGTTTATAAAACAATCTGTGATAAGTTGATGACAATTTAAGGATTACGTCTATTTCAGATATATTTTTAAAAACTGCGCGTACTTTATCATTCTAATACAAGTAGCTTAAGTGAACTACGATGGATTTGAGCATAAAAATGAATGTTGCCAAGATGTAACCGGATTCTAAAACTATATGCTTGACGTTGCGAATAGAGTAGAGTATCGAAGTACATTGCAAACTTAAAGGTACCAATAATCAATACGCCGTAGACGAAGAGTGGTTTTGAAATGACTAAGTGCCGGTTCGTTGCACTTCCTACGAGCTTGAACGGAGCCAAGCCAACCGACCGTGACACGTACAAGAGAGGCGATATTGCCGAGTATACGTCGTGAAGGCGAACAAACATAATTAACAATGTATAGGTGTTATCTACATGAAAGCACAGTGTGTAATACCATAACCCTTGGAACTGTCTCTAATCTTATGTAGAAGGCACCAACACACATTATAAACCACTGAGAAAGGAATGCAATTGTTTCAAGAAAGACAATACCATTAGTTGGTCAATCAATACCTGTTGGAGTATATCAACAATGGGTGAAGACGGTCTGAAAACATATTTTCTAGAACTAGGTTGTCCACCTAGCAAATAATAATAAAATAAATTGTATGGAACAACGTCAGATAAGTGAAATACCATGTTGCATGTTGGCAACTTTTCTTGACACGTTGATTGTATGGAACATCTTATTCATTGAATAATTCACAGAAATAGTGTTTTCTGTGTTCTTGTCACAAACATGAAATTTTTTATAGCGTTTCACTTATTCATCCATAAATAAGTAAATCTGTTGTTTGAATTCTTGAAGCATGGAAATAATATTGGTAAACAAAATAAAGTAAAACTCAGCATGAATGAACACATACATAAATTAAATTTTGCAATTTTTTTAGTTGGGTAATTTTGTTGTGTTGGTTTGTTTGTATATACCAATCAGTTTGTTAAAAATGGTTTAATTTTCCTTGTCGTTGTCGATCAGAACCACCTGAAACCTTATGAGTGTATTTTTTTTTAATATCTTTTTTTAAATGTAGACTATTTAATCTTATCCATCTTAATTGAGATTTCACGATTTTTTAATCGAAAGGGATGAGTTGAAATATGATAACAATGTTATTAACTTTACCCTGAAAAAGCAAAAGCTGAGCGCTTAACCTTTTTATGACATAGCTAACCATTTAAAAAAATCCTCGCATGTTGAAGCATTCATATTTCATAACGGAGTAGGTTTGGAGCACATGAATGTTCAAACACTTTGGGGGAGGGGGGTGGGGCTATCTACCCCCACCTTTCCCCTAAGGGTGGCCAAAAATATTCTTAATCACCTCGTTAAAGAGCATGTGCCAATAAAAAATAAATGCTGTTTAATCGGACGTTATGTAAGCTTTTTATTTCCCGCCGTGGAGGCAAATACTACAACTTAAGGGTGCTGGTCCGAAGCGTATGGACCCACAAAGATGTGGCTCGTTGGTCTTGTGGCTATCATCTCTGCTTCCACTGCGGAGGGTCCAGGGTTCGATTCCCGCTATAGGCAGATGTTTTTAAACTTCTGATTTGGATTTAAGTCCATCCGTTCTTGGGTTTGGAATTTGTAAACGGCGACTTTGGAACCGCCCCTAACAACGAAGTCACATAATAAAATCAAAGTTGTTCTGAATCGGCCTTGTTGATCAGTGGGTGTTCGCAATGTCATACTACTGATTAGGCCTACTATATTTCCTATTAAAAAATATTGATCTTTGGTTGGTTATCGCTCGCTCGTCGATTGCGTCGGGTCCTACAGGGTTGGCTTGGTCGCTTTGGTTTACTGTCCCCCACTGAAGATCAGTTATACATGACTGAGTGGGTAAGACTGTATAAGAATTTATTTTATTTATTTATATTATTTATCCCGCATAAGGATGTTTTTTTTTAATCCACCTTTATCGCCATCTATCACCACTCATTGTCTCAAATAGCCTTCGTACATTAATATAGGCAGTAAGAACAACAAAAAATCATCATGTATAGTGAGACATGACAGGCACAGACGTACTGACAGAAAAGTGAAGCTTGCAAGAAAGTTACGTTTCTCTTGCTACTAGTTCAAATCTACTCGTTGACTACTTGTACTTAAAACATTCTGCATCATCCATGTTGAGGGGTTATGTCAACAAAACAAAACAATGCATATCAATCGGTGGTCGTGTTCTGGTTTCATCAAGAGACGTGACACATGCACTGACAAACAAACAGAAAATGATGCATGTAGAGAAGGACCCTTATGAGTATTTTCATTGTGCTGAGGACTGTAAAAACTAAAAACAAATGAAAAATGTACAATTTATAATAATAATAATAATCAAACACCCGGTTCCAACGTCAGGTCGGGGGGTGACGTATCACCAGTTTCTCGGGATGTGGACTTTCAGTGCTTTCTAGCCAGGCACAATACCTCCTCATCTACTTCGATGTCTTCTATTTTATTTATAAATATATTTTTATTTTTATAATATATTTATATTTTTTAATTTATAAATAATTAAAATGAAAATAGTGTTTTACAAACCTCATTCATTGTAGAGCTGGCTGCATTCACCATGAAAATGAATTTCGATCCTAAAATAGCTATCAATATCATTGACATAATCTTTGTTTCTATGTTGTATGTCTTGGAAGTTTGTAAGAATAGTCCGCAAGCTGTCATCACTAACACCATCCCGCTTGCAAGAAGCATCTGTACCGAGCCGATCGAGTTGACCTTTGCTGACGTATCGTGTAGCAAGACGTGGATGCGAGAGAGAGCGACTTATCTTAGAGGGTACACGCAATTCCTTTGCACTGTTTCTTGCATTTACAATGCTAAACATTTTCACTTTTACTGTTGAGTTGTGAATTTTCCTTTTGTTTAAATGCGATAACTCACTATTTAATGCTGCAAAGCGTTGCTTTAAGAGAACCATAAGGACAGTGTAGCTCCAGTCACTGGTTACATGTCCTAGTAAAGCTAACAAAAAAGGCTAACATAACTATGTCAGCAATACTTGGGGTCCTCTTGATCAACGTTGTAGAACAGAAGAAGGTAATTATTGAAAGCATCACTGTTGCAATAACTAATAGTGTAAAAAACATGCGACGATACGTTGAGGATAATTTAAGTGCGAGGTCTATTTCAGATAGGGTTTTAAAAACTACACGTACCTTATTACTTTGATGTATGTAACTTAAGTGAACTATGCTAAACACAAGGAAAACCGTTAAATTTATTGAGAAGGTAACAAACAAAAGGAGGGAAAATTGTTCCATAAAAATTGACAATATGACCCCGATGAGTTGTATACTTGAAGGTATCTATACGCTGTAGACGAAGAGTGGTTTTGAAACGACTAAGTGCCGGCTTGTTACACTTCCGGCGAGCTTGAACGGAGCCAAGCCAACCGCCCTCATCATGTACAACAGGGGTGATACTGCCGAGTATACGTCTCGAAAGTGACCCAACATATTACCGGTCGGCGGTATTTGATATCCGACGACGACGACGTGAGAAACTAGGGCGCTTCAAAACCCGGTTAGGTCATATTGCGCCGCCTGTGAATGAAAGGAAATGAGAAGAGTGAATGCAGGTATGTTTGATGATTAGATTGTTTTCTAAGTGTATAAATACAAATAAATTGATGATGAAGAAAGTAATAGCAAAAAAAAGTTATGTATGTAAATGAAAATAAAGAAAAGAAACAAATGTGTAAGATGTGAATTAAATTTTGTTAAATAGATTACAATGGATGAGAAATTTAGAAAGTTTGTCGCCGTTATCATATGATAGAAGTTCTTCATATGATTGGGAGAGATCAAATTGCGTGCGCAATGCATAATATTTGGTACATTCTGTTAGCATATGATGCACGGTTAACGGTACCTCACATGTGTCACATATGGGAATAACCTTTTCTCTGGTTAAGAGATATCCGTGTGTTAGGCGTGTATGCCTATACGATTCTAGACAATACCACTCTTTCTACGTGAGGTCGAGACGTAGGTGGACGAATTTTGTTAGTCAATTGGCCCAATCACACTATGCTTCGAAAT
>JAMZAV010009235.1:0-42546 GCA_024449915.1 Sweltsa coloradensis | reverse complement strand
AAAATGTGAAGCTGTACACTATTTTTAAATAGTAATCATATCTATCTCAATTTGAACTCTTCTGTAGAAGCAAAAATCTAAAAGAGATTTAAAACCAAGACTCCTTCCTGCTCCAATCGTACGACCGAACGCTCTTTACAGCGCATTTCGGCAAGGGACACTCAAAAAAGCTCAAACGTGAAACCGTAGCCGCCCGCGGCCGGGAGCAGCGTGAAACCTGCTTCATCAACGCCTCGAGCGCGACTGATCAGATGCGACCTCGTAGACCCTGGCGGGTTAGTCAGCCGGCTCGGAGGGGCGGGGGATCTTCTAGCATGACTATTTCACATAGCTTATCGACTGATGGTCGCAATTAGGCGTATGACTGTTTTTCAGGCCGGTTGATTCCCTTAAAGCTTATTTGATTCTGTAAATTTTGATACCTAATTTTCCAAAAAAATAATGATGGATTATTGATATCTATGTCCATTCTTAATGCAAAGTGTGTCTAAATGTCAGTCAGTTACCCGTGGAATTGCCCTACAGCACTCCATACATTGCGCTTCATAGCACCTCCTATTCCGTCCACTGGCCCCTTCCCATGTGACGTGGCAAAGAAATTCCAAGTTATTACTTTTCCATGCTTCTTCTGAAGATGGAGAATAGAAGCAGCAATGAACTTGTTTTTGAATTGGGAACTAGGCCCATCAGACCAGATGCTAACGAGCTTAACTTCACTAGGAATTTCTTCCAAAACTCGGTCAATATGGGCTACAACAGTGTCTTTAGAATGGCATATGTTATCAGAGGCCAGGACAATTGGATGCAAAACCCCAGAATGCCATAGTGCTATAGTAAATAGGCCAACCTGCTTCTGATTCCAGTGGGCTGTTTGAATCTCGTCCTGAAATTCGCAGGTGTAATTTTCGGAGAAATCCACTTGGAGAAGAGCACGATTTTTGTCGAATGTCGGAGATCCAGCATATTCTCTTTCCAACTGATAGGATTTTGCCTGCTTTCTCTTCACATGACAATGTTCGAAGAATTGTGGCAAAATGCTATTTATGTTTACAATTAGATCTTGCCCAGATCCCTCTTCAATCACTTTGTTGAGTCTTCCATCAACTTCTTTCCAAATGCACCAAGTAACACTGGGAGGAAACTCATCAGCAACATCGTCTAGCTTTTGCGAAAGCTTGTTGGCACATATTTTGCATTCACCAGTCCAACAACTGTTAGTAGCAGGCTTACATAGCCAAAGCTCTGGGAATTCATGATTAAACTCTGGGAATTCCGGGATGCACTTTCGAACGGCAACGATGGACGCAATGAAGTTTTCATGATACTTACACAAGCAGACATTGTGAGGAAGCTTGCTACCTAGCATTACGTGCTTTGATCGGAGATCTGGCAAAAGTTTCTTTAAAGGACGACAAGAGGTGCCTTGTCTGCAATTTATCTTTAGTTCCATCCGCATTTCTTACTGTGACAACGTCTTTCATGCCAGGAGCTTGACGGCTCATGTCATCCTGTATGAAAAAGTTTTTTACTAAACATTTATGCTCCTCACTGATGGCTGAAGAGCGAGGTGTGGTTACTTCTTTTGTAACAATGGGTGGGGAACTGGAATCGGCTATTCCATCATACAGCTCACGAAGAACGAACAATTGTTGTTTCACTTTCGTAGGCAAATTTCTCCGCAATTTCGTTTTTGCCTCTCCAAGTGTGCTGCGATTTTTGTATGCAGGAGATGTTGCTATCTGTGTCACAACTGGAGGAACTGTTAACTTTTTTAGACGTCTGCTTTTCGAATTTCTTTCCTTTGCTTTTCTATTTACTTCTTTTTTTAACCGAGTTTGCTTTGACACTGGTAGCTTTTTTCTTAAAATCGGCTTTCTCGCGACTCTTCCTCATAGTGTCGGCATGCTTTGCTTTCATCTCTTCATGCTTGCCTTCTTCCTTTTTCCTCTCTCTGTACCTCTTCTGCTTCTCAGCTGGGGTCAATGCCATTTTCAATCTGGTAACAAATAATACTATTTGAAACTGTACGCAAAAATGAATTTTCGGTAGTATTTAAGTGCCAATAGTAACTCACGTATCACAAGTTCACTTTACTATAAAATCCAGAGTAGGCAACAAAAAATTATAAATTTTTAACCAAAGAAGACTTATGGTGTCTTATTTGAAATTATCTAGTTTATAAACATTTAATAATCATCTACAACAGTCAACTGTACAAACAATTGTCTAATTAGTAACTCACGTATCATGAAAAGCAAGTGTTTAACCTCAAAATGCCATGCTTGATCAATTACTGTAATATTTTAATGGTGTGCTACTTTTTTTAACACATATTTAATACATTATTTAAGAGTATAATCAAATCTCATTAATTCACAAAATAAATAACAGTATCTTACCTTCAAATATCTTCAGTTTTCTTCATAAATCCCCAACTTACAACAGTATCAGTCTTCTCAGAGCTGCCATTGGCACTAGATAGTGTGACCAGACGTCCCGGTTTTACCGGGATCGTCCCGTTTTTTTGTGGCCTGTCCCGGTGTCCCAAAAATAGTTCTCGGGACGGCAAAATGTCCCGGTTTTAAGAATTCATCCAATTAATTTGTATTTTCCATTTAAATTTATATTAATACTCAATATAATTTTTCAAAAGAAAGCCAACACTAGTTAATACAAAATAATATGAAATATGAATACTAATAAAAAAAAAAAACTCTCTCTGGGCTACCACTTTGTTGCTGCAGTGAACTTGTCTCGGCTTGAGGGGGAAGGGGTGGGGGGTGGGTGGGAGGGCTGCCGGCTTGTAGGCGGCTTGCGCTATGTAGTCGAGCCAGTGTTTCATCGGCGTCAGTCACCTGCAGTTTCGCGCAGAAAGCTCACGCGAATAAGAGCCATTCTTCAAAATGCCGAAACGTAAGTGTAGCTTTACCGACACACTCAAAACGGACTTTCCCCATCTTAAGCAATCTCTGATTGTTGATAAAGTTGAATGCACTGTTTGTAGTTCAATCTTTTCTATCGCTCACGGTGGTCGTTCGGACATTGTTGACCATTTCTCCAATGGAATTTTTCGCATAGTGTGCATGGTCGGATAGAGGCGCGAAGGTTCCAAATATAATCTTGAGTTATTCTGAAATAGTAAAATGCTGGTGGTAATACGACTCGTCAACACTTTGAAGTTTTCAACATGATTGCAGCCAACACAACACAACAACATGGTGCGCCTACTTATCATTTCCTGAAACCTGACTCTTCTACTTGCGCCGCACTCTCAAAGCATAGGCCAGCCCCCAACACAACCCGACAGGTCTCAGATCTCACTACAGGCTATCTAGAGGAAAAAATAGACCCAAAAAATTTTCGCCTCCGGCAGCTGGGGCTTTGCCCCAGACCCCGGCTAGCCCACGCAAGTCCATACAAAACGAAAGTACATGTGTCCCGGTTTTTGCTTTTGGAATTATGGTTACCCTAGCACTAGAGTGAAGCTAGCATCAAAAAAATGGCTGATTCTTACAGGTGGAAACATGCTTTAAACTTAAAAAACAAAAAAAAGCTTGATGAAAAAAAATGATTTTTTTTTCCTATTCCATACTCACATGGAATCACCTTTTTGCGTTTTTTGTTAGTTGCCGATTGATGCGCAAGCAGCACTGTAGATATTCATAGCCACAAAGATCATAAAGGCAAGCTACGTCATTCAGAAGGCCTTGTATAATCTACATCGTTTAATGTGCAAACTAGGCTTTAAGCTGCTTTGCTTTGGAGAAAGGACTTTTTTGATATTTGTTTGTGTTTTCTTTCAGTTACTTAGTTAGCCTACATTTGTTTTTTTACAACATTCTAGGCATACACAAATTGTTAGCTATTTATCAAAACACAACAATCAACAATCCAATAATTATTGTCACTGTCAGCACCACTAATGTAGTCTACATTGCCAACTATTATGTTGTGTTAAAAAAAGGTGGTACCTAATCCAGAAGGCCATGGACTTTTCTCAATTTTTCTACCTACAGTGCTGCTTAACGAATCCTTCGCGAAGGATTCCGATCGATCGGCAACTAAAATTTGAAGCTTTTCTCTTTATCCTCTAGATAGCATTTGTGTTCCTTTCCGTCGCGGATAGCAACGTTAAAGTTTTTGTAGGCCAGGTATAATAATAGTTTTATGCGATAGGTACTAAACAGTGTTGCCAATACCCCCAGCACCACGGCCGCTAGTAGCACCTTAAAATACCGCCAAATTCAAGGTCTGCACCGCTAACTTGGATGAAATTGCATAAAAAAAAAAAAAATCCTTCCATACAAAATGTATTATAAAAGTAAATTTCAAAACAAAGTAGATCAAAGACTAACATCAAATAAAACAATTACTATAGGCTTAGCGTCTTTAGTTTATGAGCTAAGTAATAGGCGTGGATTATGATTTTAAATTATAAATCAAACAAGTAAAATAAGTCTGGGTATCTGCTTTTTTGCTTAAATTGCGGAATTTTAACACATTTTGGGGATTTTTAGCTGATTTATGTAAAGTTTACCGCTGTTTTTAAAGTTGTAAACGGCTAAGTGTCACCGCTAGTCTCAATTTTATATTTTCACCACTTTTCGTCTTTCAAAAACGCTAGATCTGTATTGGCAACACTGGTACTAAAAAGCATGAAATAAGCATTTTACCATTCTATTTCTAGTCCATGTTTTTCTGCAAATGATTTCACTACAATTTTTGCTGGGAAAAGCCTAGGTTAGGTCGGAGGGGGGGGGGGCGCTAAGCGCCGTGGCGAGGTTTGTACCCAGTTTATAAGCAAAGTTTAAGTTTTTGTAGGTATAATAATAGTTTTCTGCGATACTAAAAAGTTTGAAATAAGCATGAAAAACCAACGACGAAGGACGACACTTTTAATTACGGCGCAACTTGAACATTCGAGATGAGTTGTTGATATTTTTCACAACTTCTTTATCAATCCAAACACAGAAATCGGCAACGGCGAGAAAAACACAAGTCCCCGCGCATTGCGTTTTTCGGGATCACATTTCGGTTTCAGAAATCCCAGCTTTCGGGACATAAGGCACTCTCGGGTTTCTTCTCGTCAATCAGCATCTTGCAAAAGGAACTGGCGCCACCTAATAGGCCTATGTTTAGAGTACCTGCTCGCTCTGTGCGGCCAACTTTTTAACATTGTTTTTTTCAGAGAAAAACAATAAATAACTAGGTACTTCAAATGATGTATATTTTATAAATATTTAGCTTTGTATATTAAAAAATGCACTTAACCCTACATGTCATTCAATGGCATTTTTACAAAATTATCGGCCTAATATGTTAGCCTGTGTTTGTGTAGGCTCCGAAAGTGATAACAAAATAACTTTTTCATTAGGCCTCGCCTAAGCCCTACCTAATTTTTTTTTTTTTTTTACAATCACATTTACACATTTATATAAAACTCGGAAGCGTTTAAACTCTACATCCACGTGTTTGAACGGCCCATCCCTACCAAGGTGTATTGAATCCTGCACGATGAAGGATACCCAAAATTCCTGAGTAAACCATGCAATCTTTACACGTACACTTCGTACTGGCTATGTTTTACATAGTTTGTATGCATTTCAAAACATATTCTATGATTTTCCAGAAATAAAAAATATCTATCTCGACCGTTGTTTGAATCCAGGTCTCCTACATTCCGGGCGTAAAGGCGCCTTCTAAATGACAAAGTTGTTTTTAGACGAGTGTGCGTGTCATGTGTTGAGTACTGGGGAACATTTGCATTTAAGGCTATTCGACCGCGTTTGTCTATTTTCCAAAATATGCTACCAAATCAAAATAGTTATAGTGAATGGCTTTCAAACCTGGCTCTTTTAGAAAATCAAAACAATTTTTTTCAAATTTTTCTGATTCTTTACACGGCCAATATTGCCACCTCAAAATAATTTTAAACTTCAATTTGCCAAGGCACACCATTCAACGTAGGGTGTTGTCTTTTTGTGACATTAATTTTCAACTGGTTTTCTATAGGCTGACTGAGAGAAAAAAGTTTTTTTTAAACAATTGTCTTTCCTGAATTTTTTTTCGTTTGTTGGTATTTTGTACCGCTAAACGAAACAATTCGCAGGAAAGGCAATTGTTTAAAAAAATCCTTTCTCTTTCAGTCAGCCTATAGGCCCTAGTAAACCAGTTGAAAATTAATGTCACAAAAACACAACACTCTACGTTGAATGGTGTGCCTTGGCGAATTGAAGTTTGAAATTATTTTGAGGTGGCGATATTGGCCGTGTACCGGACCAGATAAATTAGAAAAAATAGTTTGATTTTCTAAAAAGCCAGGTTTCAAAGCCATTCACTATATTTTGACTTGGTAGGATATTTTGGAAAATAGAAAAACGCGGTCGAATAGCCTTAAGTTGATTGTAATATAAGGTCGAAAATATTACTTATGTTAATTGACTGTCTTGCCATTCCTAGTCCTAGTTCTAACCCAGTCTCGCCTCACCCGGCTCGGTCTTTTGGCATCCACCACCATTGCATGCCCCCAGTAGTGCGTCAAAACAAACCACTATGGTAGGGTATAGGCCCATCCAAAGTTGCCACAATTTGAGGCTTTCTTATATTGTGTACATCTACTTACTTTCATTAAAAAAATACTTGTTCTCATGTGACAATATGCCCATAATTTTTTGTTTTATTATTTCAGCCTTAGGATCTCTAGCCTACAGTAAAATTATCATTATTTTTTAATTTCAGCAAAAAACTGCCAGATAAGTCTGAGAAACTAGTTTCGTTTACTGAATGCCCAGAAGTATTCTGCAATGAATGCATCTCTACAGATGTTATCAATAGGCCTACATGTCCTAAGTGCAGACAGGGATCATTAGATGTTGACTTAGTTTCTAATCAACAACTCCACGAAGCATTTGAATTTATGCTTAATATTTCTGTTATGGAAGAAAATACGCTAGCAGGAACAAACTACAAACCATGTGCTGGGAAACAACTGCAAACTACTGAAACATCCAAACAACATGCAGCATATAATAGCACCATACCCAAGGATCCAAGTATCCCTAGTAATATGCCCCGGCGTTTAAAACTCAAACGTACTGCTCCTACCACTAATAAATTGGCAGATGACTTGAAATCTGCTGCACCCTCGCCAAGAATAAGTTTAGACACCACTGGTACTAATGATGTGAATGAGGTTTCCACAAAACTATCCAGACTTAAAAAGCAAGCTACCACCACTAAGCCTACATCAGCCGTGGAAACCATCAAGTCAAATCAGATAATATTGCCTACAGATCCAAATGGCTTGCTGAACATTGTTGTAAAATCCGAAACACCAGAGTCCACACATGAAAGGACTATAACAGCTGAAGGTAAAAGTAACTTTGACGGTTCTTCAAACAAGGAAGCCCCATTTGAAACTCCAAAACGATTGATCAAATCAGTCATAACGCCTAAATCCATTCACAAACAAAAACGGAATATACAGGGTGAAACCCTCTTGATAACATCTTGTAGAAAAGGTGATACTAATGTAGTTAATAAACTTCTATGCAATGGAGATGATGTCAATGCTCAAGACAATGCCAAGTGGACCCCTTTGGTAAGACTCAACACAATTCACAACCTTGGTGTAGAAAATAGGAAGGTTGGAATTAAGTGAATTTCTCGATTTGGTTAGTCGGGAAACACTCCCGTAGGTGGAATTGTTAATATTTAATACAATTCAGAAGTTAAAAAATTCATCCCGATATAATGTGTTCACGCGATGTTCTTGTTTAGAATAGTATAGTTTCTAGGTTGTTTATATTTTCGCGTATCATCTCTTGTATTTCTCGTTGTGATCTGATTCACCCTGATTACCCCTCTTTTCCCTCTTCTTGACTAGTTTTTCTGTCATCTCTTCTCTCGCGATTAGACCTCGCGAGTCAGTTGCCCGTCTACCTTCACAGGGTGAAGTCTGTGCTCTTGGCTGCTCCGAGAGCAAATCAATCTTCGATTCTCAGTCATATTCAGTGCGAAAGTGTACAGTGCACCAGTTCATCCCGTTCTAAAGTTTCGCCCGACTTCCAGTCCACACTCAAGCTCACAGTTCGTTCGCCATCCAGTTCATACTGCAGTCTTGGGTTCGATGCCTTCCAGGCACATTTTCTTACTTCATTCTATTTCCTTCCAAGCTCGAGCTCTTTAATTCTTTCCTATCTGTTACGTGGTGTGCTCACCAACTACGTCACCACGCTTACCCTGCTCTGAACTTCATTTCACACCCGCACTACATCTTAGGGTAAGTTCAGTTGCTAAATTTCAATTATACAGTCCACAAATACCATTTTCTCAAGGCCACGGCCCCCCCACCATGTTTTGGTCCATCCGAGCCGAGATATTATCAGTTTCAATCATCTTTTGGTAATCCTTCTCGTTTGCACTGTGCTATCCTGTTCATTCCGGCTTAGACGCCCCATGTTCATTTCTCGTTATGATGTACGCATTATGGTTCACATTCGCTCTCTCTGGCGTGTGAACCATTGTTCTCTCGTTTGTCCGTGATAATCACGGGAATTCTAGTTAAATTGTATCGATCTGTCTTTTCTTGTTTGTTGTATGCTTTGCATAATTCAGTTTTATTATGCAAGCTATATTCTCGTCACTAATCATGTCTTAGTGAAATTTTCTCGATCTCTTCTCGTCGCGCGCAATCACACGCGCACTCTCATTGTAGTGACACGTCATTCCGTCTCCTCGGCGCATTACTATTTTCTCGTCCGTGTTTACGATTTATTACGTAATATTTTCGCTCAGTTATGACATCAGGTCATTGATCCCTCTTTTTGATGTACGTCTAGTTACAAGGGTAACATTGTTTACGTATTTCTCGCTCGTTTTTTCTCTACTTTCTTGTAAAATTGTTGTTATTGTATTTCTTGTTCACAATGGCTGAACAACTTCTGTTGGAACAGAAGAAGCTCGTAAATAGACGTGAACTCGTTTTTGCCTCCGTCCAGCGAACTTACAATGCTTTCGCAAATCTCAAACCTGAAGAGGTTGACTCGGTCAGACCTCGGTTCGAAGATTTGTCTACATTGAAATCGAATTTTCAAGAAATTCAATTGGCAATCGCTGACTTAAATGCCCAAGTTACTGCGCCTGCTAAGCCCATTGAGGTGGATAAGGTATACGACTCTTTCGAAACAGTGTTGTATGCAGCTCAATCTAGGTTTCTTGCCGCCAAAAACTCGATCAAAGCCAGTCCATAACTGCAGCTGCAGCTGTGGCTCAAACGACGATAGCCAAATCTTCAATCACGTTGCCTACCATTGATCTTCCTACGTTCTCAGGAGATATTCTCGTTGGCCAGAATTCTATTCACTTTTAAATCTCTAATTGACGAAAATGAATCTCTCAACAATGTTCAGAAATTTCATTATTTGAAAACCTCTTATCTGATGCTGCACTAGCTACAATATCTGGTTGTCAAATCTCCAACGAAGGCTATCCGCTCGCTTTTCAAGCTTTGGTATCTCGATATCAGAACAGTCGGTTGTAGCCAGTCTGTACGTTCAAAGGATTTTAGATTTCACACCTTTGAAATCCGCATCTCACGCAGGTTTGCAAGTTTCCTCGCAGTACACAGGAATTCTGTCGATGCTCTGAAATCCTTAGAATTACCCGACTTGGGTGATTTCTTGTTACTCTCGCTCACGTTGGCCAACCTTGACCCGTCAACTCGTAAAGCTTTCGAGAGTAAACACTCCTCGCACGCGACACCGACGTACAGCTCCGTTATTGGCTTCATTGAAGAGCAGTCTCGTACTCTTGAGTTGTGCGCGGTAGGCAAACAACCGACTAGTGTGTCAAATCTCCTCAAAGGATTAATTCTCTTCTCGCGGCTCAAGAAACCGCTCCCCCCTCTGCCTCCTGGCGCGTGCCTTCTGACACCACGCGGCCTAGTATTAAGCAACATTCTTGCCCTGTTTGCAAAGCACTCACACCCTCTATCGATGCGAGGTCTTTCGCAACCAATCTCTTGATGATAAGAAACCGCACGTTGCGACACCTGCAGCGATGCTTCAATTGCTTAGGCTCGCACTTGAAACATCAATGCACTTCGAAGAGTGTCTGCAATACTTGTGGTAGCAATCGTCACCACTCCATGTTGCATTCGACAACCGTTGCTGTACCCCACGGCAACTCTCCGGGCAATGCCCCTCTCTCTCGGGACGTCAATCATCATCTCTTGGCGTCAGCTCTTCACCTCCCAGTGCCGGTTCTTCGAAACCGAGTGCTCTCGTGCCACTATCGCGATACCCGAGATAGTCAACCCACAGTGTTGCTGGGTACCGTGCGCGCGCTCATTCGGGATTCTCTTGGTCACCTTCAACCCTTTCGCGCAGTGGTGGACCCTGGCTCTCAGGTCTCCACCATCTCTCAGTCGTTGGTGAGAAAGCTAGGCCTGAAGATGCAGCCCTGCCGCTCCGATCTGTCAGGCATAGGTCTTGCTGCCCGCCTCTGCCGGGCAACGTGCGCTGCACTATCGCTTCCGCCTCTCTCCCAACCGTACTCTCCATGTTGAGGCTCTGGTTTTACGACCATCACCAGTCACCTCCCGACTTCTCAAGTCGCACGCGAAGTGTTCGAACGCTTCCGTGGCATGTATCTTGCTGATGATCGTTTTCACATGCCTGATCAAGTAGACTTCCTACTTGGCGCCGACCTTTATCCAGAGATTCTGAATAGAGCCGGTGAGCAGGTCCGTGGTCACAACCCTACGGCCATCAACACCATGTTCGGCTGGATAGTCCTGGGCCAAACTCGCTCTTTAGTAACGTCTTCCGACCCTCCTGTGTCTCTCTTCGCCTGCTCCTCGACCCTCAAGCGCAACTTGCGCCTCTTTTGGGAGACGGAAGAAACTCCTCGCCCTCAGGAAGTAGATCCTGAGGATCAGTTATGTGAACGTCACTTTCTCGAGTCTCACTCCCGCGACTCATGTGGGCGTTACTCTGTGGCTCTCCCGTTTAAGCCATCTCGTCCTTCTCTCGGGCGTAATACCCCTCCCATCGACTCAAGACTCTCGTTGCTACTCGCGTCGTTGAGTACTTGAGAGCACGTCACCCACTGACTGGGCCCACGTGCGTTCTGAGGAAAATCCCGCAGACTGCGCCTCTCGAGGCTTATCCCCGGTTCAGCTTCTTGAACAATCCCTGTGGCTTTCTGGACCTGGTTTCCTCGGCTCTGCTCCTGAGCAATGGCCTCGACCCCAACTTTCATTGGCTTCCGATTCTGAGCTCCTCGATCTGAAGCCCGCGGTCACTCTCGTCGCTCGATTTGAAGACCCGGACCCTCTCTTGGAGAACTTTCAGAAGTTTTCCAGGCTCCTCAAGGCTCAAAGTGTGTTTGCCTGGGTTTCCGCTTCGCTCGACTCCTTCTTGCGAAGCATTCAAATGCACCTCCCCCCCGTGTCCCGTGGGACCCCCAGAGCTGAAGGATGCTCTAGATCTCTCTTCATACGACTCACCCAGCATCATTACTCCTCCTTGGAGTTCCGCCAACTTTCGCGAGATCAACCTCTGTCATCCCGGCTCGCCTCTCTCAAGCCGTTTTGTCGACCCCTCCGGTTTTCTCAGGGTGGGCGGACGATTGCGTCATTCTTCTCTTAACGAAGACGCTCGTCATCCTCTCCTTCTCCCCAAGGAAGCACACTTATCGCTCCTGATCTGCGATCATTACCATAAGGTTTCATTACTTTCTGGTCCCCGAACCGTTCAGGCATTGATCCAGCAATCCTACTGGATCATGTCCTTGCGCGGTTTGCTTCGGCAACGAATCCATCGTTGTCTCACCTGTCATAAATTTCGTGCCAAGCCTCTCCAACCTCCGATGGCCGATCTTCCCGCGCCCCGGGTGAAAAGTTCTAGAGTTTTCTCCCATGTCGGGACGATTTTGCGGGCCCTTTCATGGTGAAAACCAGCACTCGCCGGAACGCACCTCTCACCAAAGGTTATCTCTGCATCTTCGTGTGTATGGCCACCAAGGCAGTTCATCTGGAGATGGTTTCTGAGCTGTCCACTGAAGCCTTCCTGGCCTGCTTCGATCGCTTTCTCTCGAGGAGAGGTTCTCCCTCCCACATCTATTCCGACTGTGGGAGGAACTATGTGGGAGCTGCTAGACAGCTGCGTGAAGTCCACGACTCTCTTTCACTCTCTAAAGAGCCGATCTTTACTTCTCTCGCTTCCCGTCGTGTCCAATGGCACTTCAACCCTCCGTATGCTCCCAATTTCGGCGGCCTTTGGGAGGCAGTAGTAAAGTCTGCGAAATCACTCTTGTACCGTCTCATCGGAGACACCTCCCTCACTCATGAGGAGTACGCTACGTTGTTCGCCCGCATTGAAGCCGTGCTCAACAGTCGTCCTTTATGCGCCTCCTCAGAAGATCCAGCTGAAGGTGTCGATTACCTCAGTCCTGGCCATTTTTGATCGGCACTCCCCTGCTTTCTCCCCCGAACACCTGTTGGTTGAAAACATCAAGCCCTTAGCTCGGTGGCACCGTATTCAGCAAATTCACCAATCCTTTCTGGCACCGTTGGGCAATCCGAATACCTCCACACACTGATGCAACGCAACAAGTGGGTTCGTGGGAGCCCCGATCTCAAAGTTGGAGACATCGTTTTTCTTTCTCGGCCACTTCCAGCCCCTTCTCTTGGCCGATCGGGCGAGTGGAAGCTCTCTTTCCTGGTCGAGATGGTGTTCCCCCGCGTCGCCTCCGTTCGTTCGGCGTCTGGCGTTCTACCCGACCAGTTAATAAACTGGTAACCCTCCCTTGTGCTTAACTGCAAAGAGAGATGCTCGTATCGTTTTCCTTCGTTTTATATTGTTAGTTTTCTCGTTGTTCTTGGTTCTAGTTTAAAAAAAAATGATTTCCTTTCATTTTTGGTGGGCGGTATATGTTCACGCCGATGTTCTTGTTTAGAATAGTATAGTTTCTTGGTTTGTTTATATTTTCGCGTATCATCTCTTGTATTTCTCGTTGTGATCTGATTCACCCTTATTACCCCTCTTTTCCCCTCTTCTTGACTAGTTTTTCTGTCATCTCTTCTCTCGCGATTAGACCTCGCGAGTCAGTTGCCCGTCTACCTTCACAGGGTGAAGTCTGTGCTCTTGGCTGCTCCGAGAGCAAATCAATCTTCGATTCTCAGTCATATTCAGTGCGAAGTGTACAGTGCACCAGTTCATCTCCGTTCTAAAGTTCGCCCCGACTTCCAGTCCACACTCAAGCTCACAGTTCGTTCGCCATCCAGTTCATACTGCAGTCTTGGGTTCGATGCCTTCCAGGCACATTTTCTTACTTCATTCTATTTCCTTCCAAGCTCGAGCTCTTTAATTCTTTCCTATCTGTTACGTGGTGTGCTCACCAACTACGTCACCCACGCTTACCCTGCTCTGAACTTCATTTCACACCCGCACTACATCTTAGGGTAAGTTCAGTTGCTAAATTTCAATTATACAGTCCACAAAATACCATTTTCTCAAGGCCACGGCCCCATCATAATGAATTCTCAAAAAATCTTATTCTGTAGTCCTACATACTCTGTAGTTTAGTAATAATTGGGCTTTGCACTGCCAGTTTCTCACACTCATAGTGCCACCTTAGTACAAGCCCAAATCATAAGGATTGCCATGCCTAAAGAACTACCTACATGGTGTGTCATTCTCATTCTGTAACCGCCTACTGATGTTGAAAATTTTTGATTATTCGTAGCAAGTTAGGGCTAGTACTAAGGTGCATAGGAGGTGCCGAGTACTGGGAAGGGGGGGGGGGGGAGACAGGCCCAGTCCCCCTTAGTTGGTAAACCTATAGTATAGAGAAACGTTCACCTTTAGTATGTACGGAATGGAGCGAGTGGTATAATTTTTAATGAAATAGAAGGTTATTAAACCTGCACAAACATGATTCCAGATCATATATCAAATTTTAACTATGGTGGGTTCACAAGCCATTGTAACGACGTCGGCAGTGAGCTATCGACCAATCAGGTGATGATGCGGCACGCCTCTCCCCTTCGGACTCCGACAAAAATAGAACCGATTCCGATTTTCCATGCCTGGAAGTTCAGCATACAAGCCTTTAATGATGTAAATATCTAGGCCCGTGTAAAAATAAAGAATGGAGCTACTTGTTGGCATTCTAGTGAGTTTTGAAAACGTCTGAATACGAAAAAATCTTAGTTTTAAAATCCGTTTCGTCGCTCATCGCATGTTAACACCTAGTGGCCAACATCGGTGTTGATGACGTGACGTTGGCTTGTGAACCTACCGTTAGTCTGTATTTACTTATTCCTACGGGTGTTGACCTTTATTACAAAACTTTGAGAGCTGCAGTAGTTAGACCACGTTTCAGATTTCTGAACCAATTATGAAGTGAATATTGTTATTTTATTTTTCAAAATTCAAATTGATCTTCCAGACATTTTTTGGGGAGAGTATTTCCTGCAGCCAGTTAACATCTGATTGATATGGGATTTTGCAGATGTGTAATGTAATGTAGCCTAAACTACTTAATAAAATTGCAAGTCTTAGCCTACATTTTGTAATTTTTTGTGATTAATCGTTAATCAATAATGAATTTTGGCTATCTACTACTATGGGCGGGTGTGTATAATATCCTTGCTTGACAACAATTAGAGGAGTAACCAATATTAAGGTTTAGTAGAGGTGGCTTCCATAGTGGAACACAAAAATAAATATACAAAATAGAGACGTTTCGGCTTTGCCTTTTCTTCGGTCGTTCTAGTCTACGAAGCTGTTGACCAGAGAGGTTAGATTGGGGGGGGGGGGGGGGGGTGAAGAAGAAGAAGAAGAAGTGGGGTGAAGGGTGGCTAGAGGGTCTCCAATACATGCACAGAGATGGTTTGTATTCTCCAGTTAATTTTGTATGAAGTCTAATTGGCAGTGCAATCTGCTCTACACACGTTATTAACAATGTACAAAACAGACAAAAAATTAGACAGTTTTAAATTGGTGGCCGCATAGCTCAGTTGGTAAGAGCATAGCCCCGACAGCTAAGGTCCCGTGTTCGATCCCCGGTTCTGTCTAAAGTAGGCCTACTAACATAACAACATCATAGTCGCCTACTGTAAAGCCAAGATTAAACATTACATATATATATTATATAATATATATTTATATTATTGAATTATAGCAATTGTCATAAAACTATGCCCCGACTGGGGATCGAACCCAGAACCTCTGGCTTGACGCGCCAAATTAGGGTTTGAAATTTTCCGGAAAAATTGAAGTCGAGGAAAAAAACGGATATTTTCCCGTTTTTTTTCCAGAAAAATTGGAAAAATTGGGAAAAATTGAAATTTCTTCACTTTTCATAAAGTTTACTATGTATTCAGTTTTGATTATTGGCATCTTTATGGTAGGCCAAAATTATAAATAATGATTTATTGTTCGTTTATTTACATCTGGTTACCGTACCTACTATTGATGTTTATAAATGATAGCCTACTATAAGGGTAAGACAGCAATACTACATAGCATTTTCCAAAATCTGTTGCAATTATTAGATAACTATTTATAGCCAGGGGCCAAAATTAACTTTTTTGCAACTAGCACTTTAGGCTAATGGCAACAAAAGTCCTCTAGCCCAAGAGCATTTTTTACAAGCCCACAATCAAGTAGGCCTAGGTTTATTGATATAAAACAATCATAGGGTACGTGAATGTTTTAAGTTTAAGGGATTGACTGGGAACGAATTTACACCATAATATTAATAAGATTACCGTTAGCCTAAATTAAGCCATTTTTATTTTGTTTACATATTAAGAACGATTTTCCATACTAGGTAGCGCACTACTACTGGAAACTCGTTAAGTTATCGTTGTGAAATATTGAGATTTTTTTAACGGCAATTGGAAACTCTGGAAAAAGTACTGATTAGATTTTACTATGCCGAGTAAAGTTTCACTAGCCTCGGGCAAGCGTTAATTTTGATCCCTGTTTATACTATGTTTAGCTTTAGTCCCTCCCACGGCATGCCATAGTTACTTCACTAGGCCGCTTCGCGAACGCGTTCTTTAGTCGTATTGAAGGATGAGCTTTTTTATAAGTTTTTAGTTTGCTTAGGACCACTTATCCTTTTAAAGTGCTTTTTGAATGCATTGTAGGTGATTGTTGTCAAGTTTCTATTGTTACTTTGTTATTATAAACCTCAAAAAACTCATATTATTAAAACCTTTATTCTATGGATTCTGGCTAACTTTTTCTTTCAAAAAGTAATACATCACCATTACCTTAATGTCCATGTGAAATATGAACGTTGTAGCCCCACCCGTTTGGTCAGAATCGACCCAAATGTCACAAAAATATTGCACCAAAAATCGGGAAAAATCGTAAAAATACGATATTCATGAGAAATATTTCTTCGATTGTACCCAAAAACGTGGCAGGTTTAAGTTTAGAGATTTCGAAGGTCCCCTCCAATTTTCATCAAGATCGCATATGCCGTTTGCCCGGTAGAGTGCGAACAGACAAAAAAACAAAAAACAACTAAAAATAAAAATAAAACACCCGAGCTAATTTTTTGGGGGGTCAGTGAAAATATTGAAGTCTTCGCTTCGCTCTTCCAACAATATGGACACGGAACAATCTTTGAAATGAGAATTACAATCATAATTTTAACCTAACCTAACAAGAACTACTAAGGCATTTTCCTTAAATTCTTCCGTTAAAATAATGTATTAAAAACAGAGAGATATGTAATTGGGCTACCTTATTGATGAAAATAATCATTACTACATTCATATCAATTTTATTTATCACTATGCAGTATGCACCATAAAACCAATTTTTCCCAATTTTTCCGACGTGCCCGGAAAAAAACGGAAAAAAACGTGTTTTTTTCCAAAATTTCCGGAAAAATTGGTACCTTTTAAATCTTAACCAATTGTTTAATAGCAGGCTTATGCTTAAAAACCTTATGTTCATATATACCAAGTAATGCTTAGATTTAGGTAACCCTCGTTACTGGTAGTGTCTAGCAGTACCGATGTATAGCAATGCAAAATGATAATGCAATCAATAATTACATAGTATATATAAAATATTATTTCTCTATTTGGATAGTCGGGAAACACTCCCTTAGGTGGAATTGTTAATATTTAATACAATTCAGAAATTACAAAATCCATCCCGATCGGGGTTCAAACCCGAGTCTCCCACATTCCGGGCAGGCGCATTAGCCAACAAGATCACCGAGACGGTAACTATTTAACTGTTTTTCGATGCTTTATTGTTCCATCCATTCAGTTCTATAATGTAACTATAACTACAATTCAGTAGTTACCAGGAAATAGTTACCGTTTTAGTGGTCTAGTTGGTTGGCTAAGGCGCCTGCCCGGAATGTGGGAGACTCGGGTTCGACCCCGATCGGGATGGATTTTTTAATTTCTGAATTGTATATAATAATAATAATAATAATAATAATAATAATAATAATAATAATAATAATAATAGGCCTAATAATAATAATTGGATGAGCAAAGCGAAGATGCCATTTCACTACACTGGAGAAAAAAATCCGGAATGTTTTTCTTTTTTTTCTGTTTGTATTATTGTGTGTATGTTAACACGATTCCGGCTAAACCGATACTCCAATTGCGATGAAATTTTATGGAGGCCTTCGAAATCTCTGAACTTAGAACTGCCACGTTTTTGAGCGCAATCGAAAAATCATTTCTCATGAAAATCACAATTTTCCTTTTTTTTCTATTTTTTAAAATTTCTTCGACTTATAACACCTACATGCTTAATCCGATTTTTATGATTTTTTCACAGAACCTTAATTTCATAAATTAAGATAATCTTGTGAAATTTGAGCGCAATCGAAAAATTATTTCTCATGAAAATCAAAATTTTACATTTTTTTTTTTTTTTTTTTTTTTACAATTCTTTGACTTATAACACCTACATGCTTTATCTTATTGTAATGATTTTTTCACAGAACCTTAATTTTATGAATTAATATATAAGTGTAAAATTTGAGCGCAATCGAATAATTATTGCTTATGAAAATCGCAATTTTACGATTTTTTTCTTTTTAAAAAATTTTGATTAATATATAATTATATAAAAAAAAAAGTTAATTTTTTATTTAATTTACTTTAATTTTTAAAAAATCTTCGACTTAGTTATAATTTTTTCACAGAACAACAGAAAATCCGCATAACACATGGCAGCTCAGTTTGCAAACCTTTTGGAAAAGCATTAGTAATAAAGCGTTGTTGCCTCGCCGCAACAAAAGCATCCTAGCTAAATACAATTTTGCAAACTTGTTCAATAAAGACATGGACGTTCTTACGGGGGGGGGGGTTTGAAGAAGAAGAAGAAGAATTGGGGTAAAAGGGGGGCTAGGGGGTTCCAATGCATGCCAGAGAGGGTTTTTGTTTTCCCCTCCATTTTAAATTTTGTATTTTACTCTAATGGGCGTGCAATCTGCCCCAAACACACGTTTTTAAACAATGTACAAAACATACAAAAAATTATCATTTTTTTAAATTGGGGGCCCGGGAAATAGCTCATTTTTGGTAAGAGCATGCCCCACAGCTAAGGCCCCCGTTTTCGACCCCCGGGGTTTCCCTGTCAAATAGGCCTACTAACATAACAAAATCATAGTCGCCTCCTGTAAACCCCAAGATTAAACATTATTTTATTATATAATATAATTTATTTTATTAAATTTAAATAGAAAATTGTCAAAAAAACTATCCCCGACGGGGGATCAAACCCCAGAACCTCTGGTTAAACCGCGCCAAATTGGGGTTTAAAATTTTCCCGGGAAAAAAATTGAAGTCGGGGAAAAAAAACGGATTTTTTCCCGTTTTTTTCCAGAAAAATTTGGGAAAAAATTTGGGAAAAAATTTGAAATTTTTTTTTCCAACTTTTCAAAAAGTTTACTATTTTTTCAGTTTGTTTTTGGGCTTTTTTATGGTGGGAAAAAAATTATAAATACTAAATGATTTTTTTTGTTCGTTTTATTTACATCTGTTACCGTACCTACTATTGATGTTTAAAAAATGATGGCCTACTATAAGGGAAAGACAGCAATATTTAATAGTTTTTTCCAAAATCTTTTTTGAAATTATTAGATAACTATTTATAGCCAGGGGCCCCAAAATTAACTTTTTGCAACTAGCATTTTAGGCTAAGGGCAACAAAAGCCCCTCTACCCCAAAGAGCATTTTTTTACAAGCCCACAATAAATGGGGCCTAGGTTTATTGATAAAAACATCTAGGGTACGGGGAATGTTTTAATTTAAAAAGGGGTTTGGGACGGGGAAGGGTTTTAAAACACCATAAAAATTAATAAGATTACCGTTACCCCAAAATTAACCATTTTTTTTTTTGTTTACATTTTGGGGGAACGTTTTTCCAAACTAGGTAGCGCACTACTACTGGAAACTCTTTTAATTTTATCGTTGTGAAATATTGAGATTTTTTTAACGGAAATTGGGAAATTTCGGGAAAAAGTACTTTTTTAGTTTTTACTATGCGAGTAAATTTCACAAGCCTCGGGAAAGCCTTAATTTTGACCCTGTTTATACTATGTTTAGCTTTAGCCCCCTCCCCGGCTTTCCATGTTTACTTACTGGGCCGTTTTTCCGCTACCGTTTTTTTAGCCCGTATTAAAGGGATGAGCTTTTTTTATAATTTTTTTTTAGTTTGCTTGGACCACTTTTTCCTTTTAAAGTCCCTTTTTAAATTCCCATTGTAGGTGTTTGGGTTGTAAAGTTTCTATTTTTTACTTTGTTATTAAAAAAACCTCAAAAAACTCAATTATTTAAAACCTTTTTTATTCTATGGTTTCGGGCAAACTTTTTAAATTTTTTTCTTTAAAAAAGTAATACACACCATTACCTTAATGCCCCCATGAAAAATATGACGTTGTAGCCCCCCCCTTTGGCCCGAATCGCCCCAAAATTTTGGTCACAAAAAATTGCCCCAAAAAATGGGGAAAAAATCGTAAAAAAAACGAATTCTGAAAAAATATTTCTTCGTTGTACCCAAAAACGGTGGCGGGTTTTTAATTTTTTGAAATTTCGAAGGCCCCCCCAAATTTTTAAATCAAACCCGCATATGCCTTTTCCCCGGTAAAAGTGCAACAGACAAAAAAAAAAAAAACAACTAAAATAAAAATAAAACACCCGAGCTAATTTTTTGGGGGTCAGTAAAAATATTAAAGGTCCCGCTTCGCTCTTCCAACAATATGGACACGGAACAATCTTTAAAAATGAGAATTACAATCAAAATTTTTTAACCCCTAACCTAAAAAGAACTACAAAGGCTTTTTTCCTTTAAAATTTCTTCCGTTAAAAAATGTTTAAAAACAGAGAGATATGAAATTGGGGGCTACCTTATTGTTTGAAAAAAATCATTAAAACTTTCATATAAATTTTATTTTTCACTATGCGTATGCACCAAAAAACCCAAATTTTTTCCGACGTCCCCGGGGGAAAAAAAGGGAAAAAAAACGTTTTTTTTTTCCAAAAATTTTCCCGGGAAAAATTTGGGTTTCCCCTTTTAAATCTTAACCATTTTTTTAATACGGGCCCCTTATGTTTTAAAAAACCTTATTTTTCATATTACCAAGAAATTTGCTTAAAATTTAGGTCCCCTCGTTACTGGTATGCCCCTAGAAAACCGATTTTATAGCCATGCAAAATGAAATGCAATAAATAATTACATAGTTAATAAAATTTTTATTTCCTTTTTGGGGTGTGGGGAAACACTCCCTTAGGGGGAATTTTTTAATATTTAATACAATTCAAAATTAAAAATCCACCCCGACGGGGTTCAAAAACCCGGTCTCCCACATTCCGGGCAGGCGCATTACCCAAACCCAAGATCACCGAGACGGTAACTATTTAACTTTTTTTTTCGATGCTTTATTGTTCCACCCCATTCAGTTTCTAAAAATTTGTAACTATAACTAAATTCATTATTTACCAGGAAATTTTTACCTTTTTTTAGTGGTCTATTTGGGTTGTTTTAAGGCCCTGCCCGGAATGGGGGGAGACTGGGGTTTTCGCCCCCGATCGGGATGGTTTTTTTAATTTTTCCCCCCTAAATTTTGTAATAATAATAATAATAAAAAATAAAAAATAATAAAATAAAAATAATAATAATAATAATAATAATAAAATAAAAATAATTAATAAAAACCCTAATAATAATTTGGATGAGCAAAGCGAAGATGCCTTTTCACAAACCACGGGAAAAAAAAAACCCGGGAATGTTTTTCTTTTTTTTCTTTTTTGTATTATTTGGTGTTATTTTAAAACACGATTCCGGCAAAAAAAAACCGATCCTCCAATTGCGATAAAATTTTTATGGAGCCTTCAAAATCTCTGAACTTAGAACGGGCCACTTTTTTTGAGCGAAATCAAAAAATCTTTTCCCTCATAAAAAACCCACAATTTTCCTTTTTTTTTTTTTTTTTAAAAATTTCTTCCCCTTATAACCCCTAATGCTTAATCCGTTTTTTAATGATTTTTTCACAGAACCTTAATTTCAAAAATTAAAGAAAAATCTTGTGAAATTTGAGCGCAATGGGGGGGAAAATTATTTTAAAAAAATAAAAATTTAAAAATTTTACATTTTTTTTTTTTTTTTTTTTTTTTACAATTCTTTGCCCTTATAACACCTACAGGGGCTTTACTTATTGTAATGATTTTTTCACAAACCCTTTAAATTTTTAAATGAATTATATATAAGTTTAAAATTTGAGCGCAATCGAATAATTATTGTTTAAATGAAAATCGAAATTTTTTAACGATTTTTTTTTTTTTTAAAAATTTTTTGATTAATATAAAATTATAAAAAAAAAAAAGTTAATTTTTTTTTTTAAATTTACTTTTTTTTTTTTAAAAAATCTTCGACTTATTTTTAAAATTTTTTAAAAGAACAACAGAAACCCCGCAAAAAACCCCGGGCAGCTCAGTGCCCCCTTTTAAAAGGGTTAGTAAATGGGGTTTTGCTGGGGCCAAAAAGAAATCCTACTATATAAAATTTTTGCAAACTTTGCATAAAGAAACATGGACGTTCTTACAGCCCATAGATTTTAAAAATTTTTGGGACTTATCAGCCAGAAAAAAATCACGAATAAGCCCCAAATTTTGGATTTTTTAACAAATTGAAATTTTCGTAAAATCAAATTTTAAATTCTTTATAAATTATTTCAAACAATTTTGGGAAATGTTTTTTACAAAAAAAAACCTTTATTTCCACTTTTTTTTAGTTTATTTTAAAAATTTCTAACGACTGTGATGTCTTCGGGCCGAGCAAACAAAAAAATTTCCTAAAACCAGGGGGGTAAACGCTCTTAAGCTTTTTTCCCCAAAAAATAAATATATAATGCTAGCAAGGTTTTGGGGTCCATTTCAGTGGTATGTAGCCCTTCATTTGACACCCCTTCTCCATGCTCGAAAAATTAACCCTTTTTTTGTTGGTGTTTTTTGTGAAATCTTTTTTAAAACCCCCCTTTCGGAAATTTTATCGGATTTATCTCTCTTAATTTTTAAACTCCACCAAATTTTTTCCCCTTCTCCCCCAATAGTATTTTTTTGTAATTTTTGTAAAATTTAAAAAAAAAAACTAGGCAAAAAGTTCAGTTTTTTTTTTTCCCCTAACTGGTAAAAGCTTCCATTATTTCCCCTCCCTTCCTCCTAAAGTCTGCTCATTGGAACTCCACCCCCCATTTTTTTTAATTTTTTAAATAAATCTAAAAAAACTAAACAAAAAAATAAAAAAAAAAAATTATTTCCCCCTCTGGTTTTTTTGTTAGATCCTTTTCAACCTTGACATCACCCCCCCTTACACCCCTTCCCATTCCCACATGTACCCCCCCCCCCCACACCCCCAAAAAAAACCCCCCCCTTTTAATTCTTTTTTTTTAAAATTTTATCTGAAAATTGACATTTAGCCACCTACAACTCCTACAAAGTTGCTCCCTTTTTCCCCAACTCCCTTATTTCCCCCAGGGTCACTTCCCCCAAAAAAAGCAAACAAAAAAAACAAATTTTTTTTTCTTAAAAAAAATATATTTTTTAATTTTATTCCCCCCCAAGTCAAATTTTTTCACATGCCATCCACTATTTTTCCCCCGAAGCCTGTCCTGGCAGACGTGGTAGTTTTGAAAAGTGGTTAAAGCATTTCAAAGATCAGAAAAACAGCTTCCAATAAATTTTGGTGTGGGTTTGGGATTGATTAAAACTTTGGGGGTAAGGGTAAATCCTACCATAAAAATATTTCGGGATTGAAAACTAAAAACATTTTCCATCTAGCATGAGGACTCATCCCGGTATGGACTAGTTGAGAAACTGTTGGATTATGGTTTCACTCGTCAAAGTGCCTGGGGGGACCAACAAACGTAAAACCCCCTTTTTACGATGGGTTTTTGTGCATAACCAATTGGAGGGCGTCAAACTCCCTTGGGTCCAACCCTGGGGCTGACAGGACCCAAATTTGAAAACCCCTTTGGACTAATTCCCGGGAGGTGGGGTTGGATGCAGGGGGGCCGCCCTTTGTGGGTGGGTTTAGGGGTTTTTTAAAACCCGGAAAAAATTCCTCGGATTGTTTTAAAAGGACAAAACAGTAATTTTTTTTAGGCTTCTTAAAAGCATTTTTTTTGTGATCTGCTGGCCTAGGTAGGTGGTAGACCCTATTTATTTTGAATGCTGGTGGGACGCTTAAAATCCTTTTCCCAATTTGGTGAATTCAACACTTCAAATACCATTTTTTGGGAAACCTGTTTAAATTTTTATCCTTATTGAAATTTATTGTTTGTTTTTGTAAATTGGGAAAATTTTGGGGTTTTTTTTGTTAATTATTCTCCAATACCGTATATTTTGTTTACTTTATACCGTACAATTTTTTTCCCCCCTCTGGGGGCCTTTTGGGGATGGGCCCCAAACTAGGGTTTTCCCCCCTTTGATTGGGGGTCCAAACCGGGACAAAAAACAGGTTTTCCCTGGTAAAAGCTGGGGTCTGGGGGGAACCCCAGCCGCCGGGGGCATTTTTTGCCAAGGGGATTTTTTTTTTTTGTCATTAGGGATATTTGATGGCCTAAAAAGCATTTTTAAAGGGGACTTTTTTATCTCAAAAGCCCCCGTGAAAAAGTAAAGTCTAAATAGACCATTTTTCTCAATTTCATTAATTGGGAAATATCCCTTTGGGGTAATAAATTTTTTTGAAAAACAAAACCAAAAAATTAAAATATTAAAGAAAAAAATGCTGCCCATGGTTTTTTAACTTCTGGATTGATTTACATAAAACCATTTTTTTTAATTTCGGGAAAAAGGAAAAAGGGTTTTAGGAAAAAGGGAATAAACTCATGAAAGCAAAAAATAAAAAAAAATAAAAATATAATCCAATTTCCTGAAAAAATTAAAAAAATCAATGTAAACCCCGCAAACGTAACAACCAAAAGGGAAATTTAAAAGGGGGGGCATGACAAATCTACGACAATTTTTTTAAATAAATTTTATTTTTTCCCAAAATTTCCCAAAATTTTAGGCTTTTTTTGGGCCCCTTTTGTGGGATAACATATCCCGGGGTATTTTGAAAATTTTATGTTTTTGACGTAAATTTTTAAAATTAAAAAATTAAATTAATGAAGTGACTATGTAGGCTTTTACATAATTTGTTTTTTCGGGTTTTATATGTTTAAAATTTTCAAAGAAAATAATTCTTTTTAATTGGGGCCAGAAAAGAATACTGAGAAATTTCACGTCTTTCCGCCGTTTTTTTTTGAATAACCAAAACAAAAAAAAAAATTTTATAATATTGTAAACATTTTATTTAATTTTTCGGGTATTTTAATTTTTCAAGTTTACAAAATTTAAAAAAATTTTAAAGCGTAGACTTTTTTTGTGGGAATAGTTTATCACCCTTTAAAAAGGACCTAAGCCGAGCCGTGTATGGGAAACCCCCGTTTTCCAAATATCGTCGGCTTAGTCCGGCAGAGCAAACCCCTTCGCCCCCTCCCCCCCATCCACCACCCCCCTCCTCGCCACTCCGGAAATCAAACCCCCCGACGACCCTACAGAACATAAGCAAGCCTAATTACTCGCCAATTAGCTTGGGCCCTTTGGGTTTTTTTTTTTTGGGGGGGGGGGGGGGGGAAAAATCACATACGGGCCAATCTGTTAAAAAATAATGATGTATAATTTTTTTGGCTTTGTGTAAACCGGAAAAGTATGAAAAATCGAATTCCGGGACATTTTTGTCCCGGAAAGTTCACCCAGGATCCGGGAAAGAAGGATTGAATCCCCAAAAAATCTCAGAAAAACCGGGAAAAGTTGGGAACCCTACCCGAAAACGTGTGGCACTAGGAGGGCGTTAGTTCGATCCCCCAAAAAGGGATCAATTTAAATTTTAATAAATCCTTCCCCTCATCTGCAGTGGCGTTGGGGAAAAATACCAAAACGGAGGGCCCCGGCCCGATACCAAAAAGGGGGGGGTTTGGGGGGTCCCCCCCCGGGGCCCACCCACCCCCTTTCTTTTTAATGAAAAACAATATTTTTTTATATTTTTTTTAAAATTTTTATAATCCCACCCACTGAAAATTTTATTTGGGTACAGCTTTTTTACTTACTTTAAAAGTTTTACTGGACCCGTGGGAAAAAATTTGTCATTTTAATCATGATTTTAGTAAAAGTGGGAGACAAAATGCATTAAAGGGTTTCATCCAAATAGTTTTTCAACTTTAAATAATAACAGGACAATTAAAAAATTCTGCTAAAAGAATAGACACGTTTTGTTATACTTAACTTATTTTATTTTATTGAATAGTTGATTTTTAGGGGGTTTTTGGAAAAAAAAAAATACTCTGGGGCATGGAGGGAAATTTTAAGGGAAAATTTTTGGGGTTTTTTTTTTTTATTTTTAAATTACCGTCTTTGTATGAAACAGGATTATCGACGTCGTGAATGCAATAAGAAAACATTTTTGGACCCCATTTAAATTTAAGTATTTTCCCGTCCCAAATTTTTAGATAAAAAAGCATTGATTTTCAATAAAATCGGACTAAAGTTTGTCCCCTAAAATAATAAATCGTATCTTTTCTTTTTCAAAAAATTTTTTAAAAAAAGTATTTTTTCAAAATCCAGATTTGTACCTAATAACCTTTTAAAAAATCATTTTCCCGGGGCAACTCCCCGTACCCCCAGTTTTTTACTATTATGCGTTTTTCAGTATTTTCCTAAATCCCCCAAAAAATGGGTCTTTCCAATAAACGGAAAAACAAAAAAAATAACCCAAAATTAAATTTTTAAAAAGCACAGATTTTCTAACGATCTAGGGGCCCCCCCAATTTTTTTTTAAAAGGGAAGCCCCCCCGGGTTCCTCTTGTAGGGGACTAAATTTCCCTTTATTTTTTACCCTTTATAATGGTATTTTTTTTTTTCCCAAATTTTGGCTTTTGCCCTACGAGGGGGCGAAGGGGGAATAATACCCGTTGGGTTTATGATTCAACAATTAAAACATAAGCCAAACTTTTTTCAGCGCCTCGGCTGATTTTTAAAACACAAAAGCACAAACCCCCACGCACAGAGTACAGAATAAGCGACGTTTTTTTCTTGAAAAAGTAAACCCCATTCCTTTTTCTTTTCTCTTCTAAAAATCATATTTTAAATTTTCCGGTAAAAAGCCCAAATCCATTCTAGGATCACCCGAATTAAAAAAAATTTCCCCGCGGGGCCCAATCTGGGGTAGAAAAAAAAAATTACAAAACCCTCGGGTTTTTTGAGTTCAAAAAAACCCATAAATTTTTTTAGCGATTTCAGTAAAATTTCATTCCAAAAAAAATGAGGCCCATCAAAATCCATAAAATCATATTAATTGCTGGTAAAAAAGCACCAAATCCATTCTAAAGGGTGACCCAAAAATTTAAAAAAAATTTCCCCGTGGGCTAAAATCTGGAAAAATAAAAAAATGATAAACTGTTGGTTTTATGAGTTCAACGAAAAAAAATTCCCGCCATTTCGTTTTTTAAATTTTATTACTAAAAATGAGGCTATCAACTCTATAAAATCATATTAATTGATGGTAAAAAAAAAAGCCCCAAATCCCTTCTAGGATCATCAAAATTGAAAAAATTCCCCCGGGGGGGTAAAAATGGGGGGTCGCCCCCAGACCCCCCTTGTTGCCCAAAGAAAGTAGGGGGGTGTTAAAAGTTAAAATATTTTTGGCCCGATCCTCTTAGTAGTTCGCCACGCCCCTGCTCCTCTGTAAACCACTCACGTCCCCCAAATAGAATATTGCAAAGATATGAAAGACGTTAAGCTTTCCAAAAATTTATACCCTTTTCAAACGTACGGAAAATTTTTTTTTATAAATGTGTTTCAACTATGTTGTTTTGCATCATGTCATAATCTGCTGTATTGCAAGATTTTTTTATGGCTTTGTTGGGCCCTTTTGTGTGGCTCGTTTGGTCCCCTTTTTGTGGCTCGTTGGTCTTGTTTTTCTTTTCTGCTTCCATGCAGAAGGGCCCGAGTTCGATTCCCCCATATTTAGAATTTTTTAACTTCTGATTTTTTCCCTTTAAGTCCATCAGTTCTTGTCTTAGGAGTTTGTAAACGGTGACTTTGGAGCCGTCCTAGCAACGAAGCACATAACTAGGAAAACGCTTAAGTCCCGCCGCGTTGTTGGATGAGCGTAATTGGTGCATTGAGCTGCATTGTGTTACGCGGATTTTCTGTTGTTTTGTGAAAAAATTATTACTAAGTCGAAGATTTTTTTTAAATTAAATTAATTTAACCCATCCCCACCCGCACAGTCAGTAAGGCGCGCGACCCCCGAAACCACGCACTTTTCAGGCGCGCTCCACTTAGTTAAAGAGTTCCACTAAAAGTGTCAAAAACTTAACGATCACCACCCCCTCCCAAAACATCCACCCTAGGCCTAGCCCTACGCACCTTTCCGTTTGGCGGGTCTTCATCACTAGCTTCATCCAATTCCATCACCGATCTATCATCAATATTTACATTCTCTTCATTACTGTCGTCAATATTTACATCTGCATCATCACTGTCACTATCACTTATAACTGTTACAGGCCTAGGCCTAAGCAAACACAAGTCATTGTTTTTACTTTCACTATAACTGTCACAAAAATCCGAGCCTAAAACATCCAAAATCTGAGAAATATCGTCGTTTTTCTTACGCAAACCGAAATCACGCCTGTCAGAACACGCCATGTTTACTCAGAAGTTCGCCAATATTCCGCTCAATAAAAGAGTCGATGATAAATCGAAAACAAATGAACCAAGTTCATAAAAGTGACGCTAGGTAGAGCCACATGCTACCCCTTCAAGAAAAAGCTGTTCGATCGACTTTCCGACCAGTAGTTTGCCGCCTATGCTTATTTGAATGCAGGCGCGCGCAATTGCGTACCAGTACGCTTATGGCTATAGTGTTGGGTATTAATATGCGTACTGGTACGCTTATGGGTGCAGATGGGTTAAATTAAAAATTAACTTAATTTTTTTAATAAATCGTAATTTTTACGTAATTTTAAAAAAAGAAAAAAATCGTAAAATTGCGATTTTCATAAGAAATACGCTTATGTACGCTTATGGCTATAGTGTTGGGTATTAAATATGCGTACTGGTACGCTTATGGGTGCAGATGGGTTAAATTAAAAATTAACTTAATTTTTTTAATAAATCGTAATTTTTACGTAATTTTAAAAAAAGAAAAAAAATCGTAAAATTGCAATTTTCATAAGAAAAATTATTCGATTGCGCTCAAATTTTACACGAGTAAATTAATTCATGAAATTAAGGTTCATATAAAAAAATCATTACAATAGGAAAAAGCATGTAGGTGTTATATGTCAAAGAATTGTTTTAAAAAAGAAAAATACCGTAAAATTTCGATTTTCATGAGAAATAATTTTTCGATTAGGCTCAAATTTCACACAAATATCTTAATTCATAAAATAAAGGTTCTGTTAAAAAATCATTACAATCGGATAAAGCATGTAAGTGTTATAAGTCGAAGATTTTTTTTAAAAATCGAAAAAAAATCGTAAAATTGCGTTTTTTATAAGAAAAATTTTCCCGATTGCGCTCAAAAACGTGGCAGTTCTAAGTTCAGAGATTTCGAAGGCCTCCATAAAATTTCATCGCAATTAGAGTATTGGTTTAGCAGGAATCGTGTTAACAAACACAAAAAATACAAAAAAAAGAAAAAGAAAGAAAGAAAAAAAACATTCCGGATTTTTTTCTCCAGTGTAGTGAAATGGAATCTTCGCTTCGCTCGCTACGCTCATCCAATAAATTCAGAGTTGTTCTGAATCGGCCTTGTTGATTCTGGCGTTGATTCGCGTGTGTTCGCACTGTCCATACCACTGATTGCTATATTTCCTATTAAAAATATCGATCTTTGGTTGGTTATCGTTCACTCGTCGATTGCGTCGGGGCCTACTGGGTTGGCTTGGTCGCTTTGATTTACTGTCCCCCACTGAAAATCAGTTATATAACTGAGTGGGTAGACTCTAAATCCAATTTATTTATTTATATATTTATTTTATTAAATAAATTCAAAGATAGTGCAAACGGCTTACTGTAGTTCGATATTTCCTTGTTTCAGTCAAGTGGCTCCAACCGAAGAGATTAAGGAAGTGCTAAGAGCCAAGTTAGACCCCAACACAGTAACTGTCAGCAAACCAGCAATGCCTAAAGTTTCTCCTGGACTTACCTACCATAAACCTGTTGTGATTCTTAATGCAAACCTGGTTGCAAGTCCACTTAGGTTACTGAAGAAAATTGTGAAGAAATACAAATGGAAACTTGCCCCCTTCTATTCTCCCGATGTTACTCATATTGTCACGGCGGCACCGGATGGCCTTTGTGTTCCGACGTTCAGCATACTGTGTGGAATCTTGCAGGGGAAATGGATTTTAAGAGAAGATTGTAAGTGGGCCGAACCCGTAATCCAAAGATTGATTGAACAACACATACTTTCATAAAAATATAACTGATAAGTAAAATATTATCATTAGTTTCAGCTTTATGATTTAGTGTTTGAATTAATTTTTTTATGTTTGCAACCAATCCAACAAAAAACGGTAAATAACACACTAGAATTTTTTGTTCTAGTGACCAGAGACCAAGAATTCATCTTATTATAATTTAAAACCCTTAAATATGGGTTTGGAGGACTAATCATACAGGGGTGGGTGCCAGGTGGTCAAAAATATTTGTCAAAGAATTCCTGATATTAAATTAATATAACATAGTCATAGTTTTGCTCAAGTGATCCAACTCATACAAAAACAAATATAAATAATCATCAAAATATTAAAATTCTAGAACAATTATAATTAAGTTTGGGATCAGTTGGGTAGTTTGGAAATAATAAAATAATAATATAAAGATTACAGTGACAGTTTTCCCAAGGAGTCACGGTCCTCTAGATGGCGGTGGATTTTATCCACAAAGTAAAGGTTACACACGGGTTTACTCAAATACCTTGGCAATAATAAATAATTTTGGAAACATGGCCCTGTGGACAGCGAACGTCGCAAATTTTAAAATTGAAAAAAATTTGCAATGTGGGTCAAGCTATAGCACGTGCTCGCTTATCAACGCGTCCAACTGAGCGTTTCCTAGTATATGTAATATATGCACATATCGCAGTGTTTGTTTGTTTGTTTGTTTTGCTGATGAGACA
Organism: Sweltsa coloradensis; assembly: GCA_024449915.1. NCBI lineage: Eukaryota > Metazoa > Arthropoda > Insecta > Plecoptera > Chloroperlidae > Sweltsa > Sweltsa coloradensis. The sequence continues at coordinate 11,818 of JAMZAV010009235.1, read as the reverse complement.
CACAGGTGAATAGACTGCGAGACATGCGTAGGCAAAAAAAAAAAACTACAACTAAACCTATATATACTATATAAATAAATGCCATTTAAATGCCTATATATATATGTACCTACCGGTATATATATTGTTGGTACTTAGATTTTCTCAGATATAATGTGACATTATTAATTCTTTTGAGTTTCTGCAGCGATTCTGCTAAAGTGGATAGAAGAAGGAAAAGCCACCTGAAGCTCCACCTGCCAAACGCCTGTTAAGGTCATTGCAAAGATTTGTAACGTAATGCTGACCAGTTACAGTGACTTGTTTTGTCTTTCATATTATTTGTTATTGTCTTGCTTGTTTACTTTATGTTTTTAATTTGTATGTCGTTACCTTTATAATGAGCAGGGAGATCTGTCCGAAACGTTGGTAATAAAACTTATTATAACTCGGAAACTCGAAAGAATTTATTATGACATAATATATATATTAGGCCTATATTGCAACTATTAATTTAAACGTAATAGTTCATCCAAATTCTTTTTTTCTAATTAATTTTAATGTAATGGTCATGCAAATTCTATTTTGCCAAGCTTTTCAAGGGTGTTGTTACGGGGCACTGTACGTTTATGAATTAAGAATGCGCAAATGTGGAAGGGTAGATGAGCTTGGTCCTTTTTTTAGATCTCATTTCTTTTGAGTGTGTAAGGTTTGGCTGTATTTTTACAAGTTTTTGTTATGTGTGGGATCTCATTACTTTTTCAAGTTCCATTGCAAAATTATTTGTGAAAATATAATAAATTTATCAAAGTCGATTTAATTGCTATGGTATTACCAATTAACAATAGAATGAAAAAATATAGTGGTCCAAAGACTTGCTTTTTGTAAACAATGTAGGCGATTATTGTCACGTAACTATAGTTACTTGTTGATTGTATGCCTGTATAAGGCTCATTTTAAAAGCTTTATTTGGAAGCCTTCCAGCAATTTTGTAAAAATTTTTCTTTCAAAGGGAATAACAACACTATTACCTTAATGTCCATGTAAAATATGAACATTGTAGCCCCACCCGTTTGGTCAGAATCGCTGGGCAATTGAAACTGACGAATTAGGTAGAAGTAGTAGTAGTAGTAGTAGTACGTAGTAGTAGTAGTAGTAGTAGTAGTAGTAGTAGTAGTAGCCAGTAGCCAGTAGTAACTAACGTCCTTAAAGTGATTTTGAGCATGTTTCAAGTCATATTTTTACCAAGAAGGAATTCTCGTACCCCAACCAAATTTGGCATGTGTTGTCGGGTAGTACCTACATTCCCTCGATTTTGATAGTTTTCAAGTTCACATCATGTTTCATGATGGCTGGGTGACACCTCGAAATCACCCCAACTCTGCTTGCCGTATAAGGTGCCCGAGTGTGTAGCGCACACAATACATAATGCATATCGGCCACGAAAACCTTCGAAAACAAATATATATATATATATATGTAGAACATTTTATTTCCATGACTATTTTTTACATGTACAGTTTCACATAGGACATACAAGTAGTTTGAGTCTTAACCCTTGGTTTAAAAAGGTATGAGTAAAGTATGATTATAGAGTAATTCCAATTAGGCCCTACTTATTAAGTTGTAAAATAAATCTATAATAACATAATCATAACATATTATTATGCACCACCCAACATTTAAAAATATAAAATTTTTGAAGAAATATAATTGAAACATGAGTAGTGCAGAGGATGTTGAATATTCTGAGTATCATGCTACTATAACACAATAAATCAATTTCATATACTGCAGACACCTGACGTAGGTTAATGTTAATGTGTAGGACATGTGGCAAAAAACTGTAAATAGCCTGAAACAAAATGAAAGTTAGTTGTACATATTTTAATTTCACTCAAGTGTGATACGAAGATACTATTCCTTAATTTAATATTGTATGTAAGTACTAGTGGTTTTAAATTTTTACTGAATGTTATAAAATGAATTATTTGCTGTTTGTATGAGAAAGAAATTTAGCAAAAATGATTCCGTAATAATAGTGTAACCTGTAAATAACTAGAGAAAAGTTTGTGTCCACTGTTACTTTATCATTTCTATGACTTGGTATAACTATATCTTTGTAAACTTGTGATATTTAGACAGGCACTAATTTTGTTCTTTCTTGTCAGGGCTAAAAAAGTGTGACGAAGACAAAAACTCGGCTCTAGATGACCCACAACTATTTGAAGTGGTGGGCACTACTCACTCTGGATATACTGAAAGTATGAAACGAGCCAGATGTAATTCTGCTAACAAGGTATGCTGGGTCAACTAAATAGGGATGGGCAAATCTTGTTTTTTAACTTTATGAAAATGCCACATTATTGTAGGCTAATCCAATTTTGGTATACTATTTTTATTTTATTTTTAAATTTATTTTAAATGTTATAATAATAAGTAGAGCTACGGAAAAATAGCTCTTTCAAATACAAAATTTTGCACTTTCACAAACACCCAAAAAACTCGCAAATATATCAATTTATCGATTTTATAATTTGCAATCCATCACGTAACATCATGGCCGCCGCGTACGTCACCAAAGAATTTCCGTTCGCGTCTTGTTTTTCAAGAAAACACAATGTTTTCCCTCACGTAGCATTCGAAAAACAACCGTGCGCTCCCTCCTCTCTCTTGGACGATGCTGGCAGGCTGCCTGTAGGCGTTACGCAAGCGGACGGCGCAGCACGCTCTGTCTCTCTCACGCACGCGAGCCCAAGCCGTGGCTAGGACGGTGGGCAGGGCGAAGAGAGAAGCAAACACGTGCACTCCAGCCGGTTCGGGAGTCAGGTGACTTTGATACAAGCAGTCGGCAGGCGCTACAAACGAAGTGTTGCGGGCGGGCGGAAAAAGCGAGCGTATTTTGCTGTACTTCAATTTTGCGTATATTTAGCAATTAGGTGGTTATATCGCTGATATTTCTCAATTAGGCCTATGCAGATACTTTGCCGAACCACGGGAATTTAGCAGTATGTTGCATTTTTAAAAACGCTTTATTACAGCTCAAAATACCTGTAAAGGTAAAGAAAAGTGAAAAAACTTAATTTTTCAACATTTTGCATTTATTGCACATGTAAAATGTATGTGGCTCTAAATGTAAGCTATGTACATTGTACTGGGCCTATGCAGATACTTTGCCGAACCACGGGAATTTAGCAGTATGTTGCATTTTTAAAAACGCTTTATTACAGCTCAAAATACCTGTAAAGTAGGGGTGTGCAAATATTCGAAATTTTCGAAGTATTCGAGAATAATTTACTATTCGTGTTCGATTCGAAACTCGAATAGTAACTATTCGAATTTCCGAAGTATTCGAATTCCCGAAGTATTCGATTTGAAATTCCCGCTAGTATGCAGGAAACTACATTACCGATCGACGCACCCTATCGTCAACTCCGCGCAACGTGTTTCAGCGGTCGTACCAACCAAACCAAGCTGTACCAACTTCGACAAACAACAGCATCTGATATCACCGTTGTCACGACGTCGTTGAACGTAAGAAATTACTCCGAAAACGTGATGCAAACCTCATCTTTCTTGCGAAAAAGTTCTAAACATGGTCTTATCTCGGGTAAATGCTCATGTAAAAACCCGCATAGGGCTCTCGTGCTTACAGATTACGAAGAAGAAGCGGGCCTTGAGCCCGAAACGGACATAGCCCTAGGCCTAGCCTAGCCCTACCCGCTTCAAAGTCTAGGCCCTAGCCTACGGCAAAAAAGTGCGATTTGGTACTTTTTCAACCCAAAAGGGAACGAAGCCGAATGTATGCATTGCAAAAAAAATTAAAAACCCCCACAGGTCACAACAACGAACATTGTTTTTAATTCCCTGTGCTTTGCACAATGCTAGGCCTAGGGCCTAGGCCCCGAGCCTACCTAGACCTAGGCGTACGTACGTACGGGCCTAATAGTTCAATCAAGTACTTTTTTCTAATTAATTTAAACGTAATAACATGCAAATTTTATTTTGACAAGCTTTTCGAGGATGCTGTTATGGGACACTGTACGTTTATGAATAAAGAATGCGCAAATGTGGAAGGGTAGATGAGCTTGGCCCTTTTTTAAGATCTCATTTCTTTTGAGTGTGTAAGGTTTGGCTGTATTTCTACAAGTTTTTAATAATATCGGCAATTTGCTTTATTATACAACAATGCCTAGGCCCCCACGCGAACCCATCTGCCATTTACACACGTGGTTTTAAACATATCCGCCATAGAGAAATAAAACGGGATATCTGCGGTCGCCCGTCTTTTGTTTTAGTTTGCGTTTGCATCAATGCAGCATCTAGAGTGCTGTGGTTTGTGTAGCGGTACCTTATCCATTCTTGTTATCACATCAATCGCTACCGTAGCAATATCGTTATGATATTTTTACGGACTCTGGCGATACACAAAATTGACTCTAAACTGCCCCCCGATTTGGATTGGAGAGCTTGCAGAGCGGACTTTGGTCTTGAACTGAGAGGTCGGGGTTGGGATGCGGGTTTTTAACTTTCTGCACATGTGAACGTCAAGGCCTGTGACTGGTAGGTTTTGGTATTCCAGTAGGAATAAGTAAATGTCTGTATTAGAGTATTGAGCTTTTTTTCAGCATTCTCTTGGCCAGAGGTTAATTTCTAAAATAATAAGTGGGCCGATGCTCAACGGGCCTATGAGAATGGTTTAGAACTGCCCATTAAACAAGTAGTTTGGGAAAAGTATATACCCTGGTACAATGAGGGTCTGAAGGGATGCCCCTCCAACTAGTGTGTCTGGGACGCATAGCCCCAGAATTGTTTTGATTTATAACATTCCAAATGGTTGCATTTTACTTGTTATTAGCGTGCTTTCGTCAACAATTTATAAAATTGTTCTAAGATCTACATAATATCAGTTTACCAAATTTTGTTACTTTTAAGAACCTTTTCACAAGAAGATTGGGTACACGGAAGGAACTTTTTCAACTTGTACATCGCATTTTTGTAAATATAAAGTAGTGTCTTACAACATAATATTTACTTTAAAATGATGACATTTCGAAAAATAAGTGGGTGGACACGTTTGCTCCAAAATTAACCACGGCCACTTTCACACATGCGTTTTTCTGCAGTGGAGTGGCCGCTACGTTGTATCATGGCGCTAGGCTAGACCCACCTCGTGCCGAGCCATGACCAGGGGGCGAAATTAACGCTTGCCCGAGGCTAGTGAATCTTTGCTCGGGCTAATAAAAATCTCATTTCACTAGCCCAACGAGCGAGTACTGTTTCAGAGCTAGAGGGCCACCCAAATCCACGTCCGCTTCACGTTGCCGCTACAATGGGGGGGAGGGTAGCCCCCCACAACAGCGCCGCAGGCGATTTCGCGTATCATTTAAAATGGCGGACTTACGAACATATTCATATGTTAAACCATAGGCCTATTAATTCCGCATGCACAAAGATAGATGCGGGAGATGACTTCGGGTCGAAAAATCCGGAACCGGATCCTCCCTCGCCGGATCCGGTTTGGAACCGGTTCCTAAACATTTAAATTTTGTTTAGATAAAAGTAAAACATATATTTATGTGACACTTACTGAAGCAGCTTTCCATTCGTTTGAAGTTGAGCTGCATGGCGTGTCCTTGAATATACGTGTATGACACAACCTCTGCAGGGTGGCATCTACCCACTGCAGCATTGCCTAGCTGCCTCATTCTTTGTTTTTTTGGGATGATTGGGTGATTCATTCATTGACTGAGAGTGCAAGTGGTAAATTAGAACTATTTATTTATCAATGTATTATGTACACAGATCACAGATTAAGCAGAGTTATCTTGAATCAATCAATTGCCGCTACATTATCCAGGCCTTGTCTTTGTGTGAATCATTGTGAATTGTGATGCAGTAGTAGAAGGGATCTTGATGTGTCTGGCGCTAGCCTTGATCTGCTATTCGTAATGATACGGCCAGCCACGGAAAAGTGCACATATGATTTCATTGTTAAAAATTGCAGACACGGCAAAAATAGTGTAAATAATTTCACTAAAATGTAATTCAAGCATAGAACACATTTTTTTGGTTGCTAGCAAGATGTTTTTATACTTGATTATGATTTAAAAAATATATTCATGAACTAAACTAATAAAATGTATAGATGTTTTGGAGTTTTAGATGATACGCGTTAGAGGATGAGCATTTTCAGTAGATTGAGCGCTATTTAACTAGGTTTTTAATCCAACTTCATTTCGTCATTGTTAGCATAGAATTATATTTTGAAAGTAATTTCAACCAACAATACAAGCAAATGGTAAAATATAATGATACTAACAATGTATTTCGAAGATATTTTTCATAATAGTTAATTTTACAGGATTTTCAGTTTCAAAAGTGGAAAAAGTGGAAAAGTGCTCTTTTCTCGTGATAAATTTATTTGGTTGCACTTAAATTCTTTGAAAGTCTAATATTAGAGATTTTAAAGGTTCTCTGAAAATTTCATCCAATTCGTAGCAGTCGTTTGTCCCGGAAAGCAAAAAACGAACTATAAAGTGTACAAATAATAGAAAAATATCTTAAAATTGATATTTGATGACACATCTTTACTTGTTTTGCAATAAATTACCTGTCATGTTGTAATATTTATATATTGTACTTTAAAGTGGTTTGACTATGATAGTATTGTATGATTATCTCGCAAAAATGTTCCATTGTTTGGCCAATTGGAACCGTTGTTCCAAGGATAGAGGCGGCTTTAAGCCTAACAATCGCGCAAATCTAGAAGAAAGCATACGAATTAGATAGAAGAAATAGATGGCCCCAAGTTGCGATCCTGTAACTTTCTTATTAATTGGATTAATTAAATTAATTAATAAATTAACCAAAACATACATTGAATTAAGAGACTACACTGTCGACATTGGTATCAAATAAAGCCCATTGAACAAGAATAAATATCCGAAAAAGTATTTGAGCTAGCTAATTGATTAATTTCCCAATTAATTACACTTTTAAAAAAATTCTTCTTAAGCCCTATGTGTAATTAATTAGTATGTATACCTAAATGTCTACCGATTGGCCTAAGATGTTCCCACTTTAATAACATCATGCCAATAATTTCGAAACGTTATGTGCCTATGCGAAATTATTGTAACTGATAGATTAATAGATTAGTGAAGTTGAATAACAATTAGCCTTCAAAAGTTGTTAATAACTAGGAGAATGGTGTGAAATCATTTAAAGAAAATAATAAATAGTTTGGAATTTTCCGCTCTTCACTAAAACATAAATTAGAAAAAATCGAACTGTTACTTTGGGTCCCTGTTAAGTTCCACTGCATTGTTAAAAGAGAGTTATCTTGTATATAAGAAGTCTAAGTTTTCTTGCTGTTTCCTAGCTGCAATACAACGATGGGTAGGGCCTAAATGTTACTATTATTATTAAATAAATAAATAAAATAAATAAATTGTATTTAGAGTCTACCCACTCAGTTATAAAACTGCAATTTTCAGTGGGGGACAGTAAATCAAAGCGACCAAGCCAACCTGGTAGGCCCCGACGCAATCGACGATCGATTATTATTATTATTATCATTATTATTATTATTGTTATTATTATTACTAGGAAACGCTCAGTTGGACGCGTTGATAAGCGAGCACGTGCTATAGCTAGACCCACATTGCACATTTTTTAAATTTTAAAATTTACGACGTTCGCGTTTCCAGTATTATTTATTATTGCCAAGGTATTTGGGTAAACCCGTGTTTAAATCTTTACTTTAAAATCCACCGCTATCTAGAGAACCTGACTCATTGGGTTAACTATTTAAACTCTTTGTTGACAAATAATAGACTGCTTCCTCGAAAGTATTTTGATTACTTCTAGGTGGCAGTGCATTAGAAACTTCGCGCGTCTTTTCGTTGCCATGGCAACGTTACTTTTGTTATAATGTAATTTCCATCTACACTACTTATCGGATCAAAATAAAATTAACATATTCGTGACCGGACGGACATTCTAAATGATTTGGCTATCTCAGATTTTGTCGCCGTTGAGTTTGAAAAAAAAACTTTCGATTAACTTTAATGTTACTTTTTAACTTTTTGAACGATTTTGCCACAAAACTAATGGCATTCAATCGAGAACAAAGCTTGCGGATGGTGAAAATTTCAACTCGATCCGAGCCTCCGTTCGACCGCTATCATGAGCCAAAAAAGCTGCACGGCTTTCCGTTGCCATGGTAACCGTACTTTGTTATAATGCAATTTCCATCTTCACTACTTATCGGACCAAAATAAAATTAACATATTCGTGACCGGACGGACATTCTAAATGATTTGGCCATCTCAGATTTTGTCGCCGTGAAGTTTGAAAAAAAAACTTTCGATTAACTTTAATGTAACTTTTTAACTTTTTGAACGATTTTGCCACAAAACTAATGGCATTCAATCGAGAACAAAGCTTGCGGATGGTGAAAATTTCAACTCGATCCGAGTCTCCGTTCGAACGTTATCGCGAGACATACAAACAAACAAAAAAAAAAAAAAAAAAACAACAAAAAAAGAAACAAAACCAGTGACTATTTTTTCCGGCAGAGTCAAATGGAAACGCTCGCTTCGCTCGCTTAATTATTATTGTTATTATTATTATTATTATTATTATTATTATTATTATTATTATTTATATAAGATTTTTAAGCATTTGCCCGCTTTAAGGACATAGTTATTGATTCATAGCAGTTGTCGAAAAAGTTTGTCCCGACTGGGGTTCGAACCCAGAACCTCCGGCTTTACGTGCCATAGCTCTACCAATTAAGCTACCGGGACCACAGAACAATCCTTTACGAAACTGCTATTTGTTGTGCCTGTTGACTTTCATGACATATGCCATATGACATATTTGTTCTGAGTTCTTCCGAGTTCGAACCCCAGTCGGGACAAACTTTTTCGACAACTGCTTTGAATCAATAACTATGTTCTTAAAGCGGGCTTATGCTTAAAAAACTTATATAAATAATAAAAATAATAATAATAATAATAATAATAATAATAATAATAATAATAATAATAATAATAGTCGATTGCGTCGGGGCCTACCAGGTTGGCTTGGTCGCTTTGATTTACTGTCCCCCACTGAAAATTGCAGTTTTATAACTGAGTGGGTAGACTCTAAATACAATTTATTTATATTATTTATTTATTTAATAATAATAGGAACATTTTCTCATCATTGTATTGCTGCTAGGAAACAGCATACAAGATAACTCTTTTTTAACAATGCAGTGGAACTTAACAGGGACCCAAAGTAACAGTTCGATTTTTTCTAATTTATGTTTTAGTGAAAGAGCGGAAAATTCCAAACTATTTATTATTTTCTTTAAATGATTTCACACCATTCTCCTAGTTATTAACAAACTTTTGAAGGCTAATTGTTATTCAACTTCACTAATCTATCTAGGTGCCCGTTAGGGCGCCGCAGCCAAGCCATGTGTGGCATGTTGTCGTTTAAATTAATTAGAAAAAAAGAACTTGGATAAACTATTACGTTTAAATTAATAATCGCAAATTCTATTTTGCCAAGCTTTTTGGGGATGCTGTTATGGGACACTACGTTTATGAATTAAGAATGCGCAAATGTGGAAGGGTAGATGAGCTTGGCCCTTTTTTTTAGATCTCATTCCTTTTGAGTGTGTAAGGTTTGGCTGTATTTCTACAAGTTTTTGTTATGTGTGTGTTAATCTATCAGTTACCATAATTTCGCTTAGGCACATAACGTTTCGAAATTATTGGCATGATGTTATTAAAGTGGGAACATCTTAGGCCAATCGGTAGACATTTAGGTGTACATAATTACACATAGGACTTAAGAATTTTTTTAAAAGTGTAATTAATTGGGAAATTAATCAATTAGCTAGCTCAAATACTTTTTCGGATATTTATTCTTGTTCAATGGGCTTTATTTGATACCAATGTCGACAGTGTAGTCTCTTAATTCAATGTATGTTTTGGTTAATTTATTTATTAATGTAATTAATTCAATTAATAAGAAAGTTACAGGATCGCAACTTGGGGCCATCTATTTCTTCTATCTAATTCGTATGCTTTTTTCTAGATTTGCGCGATTGTTAGGCTTAAAGCCGCCTCTATCCTTGGAACAACGGTTCCAATTGGCCAAACAATGGAACATTTTTGCGAGATAATCATACAATACTATCATAGTCAAACCACTTTAAAGTACAATATATAAATATTACAACATGACAGGTAATTTATTGCAAAACAAGTAAAGATGTGTCATCAAATATTAATTTTAAGATATTTTTCTATTATTTGTACACTTTATAGTTCGTTTTTTCGCTTTCCGGGACAAACGACTGCTACGAATTGGATGAAATTTTCAGAGAACCTTTAAAATCTCTAATATTAGACTTTCAAAGAATTTAAGTGCAACCAAATAAATTTATCACGAGAAAAGAGCACTTTTCCACTTTTTCCACTTTTGAAACTGAAAATCCTGTAAAATTAACTATTATGAAAAATATCTTCGAAATACATTGTTAGTATCATTATATTTTACCATTTGCTTGTATTGTTGGTTGAAATTACTTTCAAAATATAATTCTATGCTAACAATGACGAAATGAAGTTGGATTAAAAACCTAGTTAAATAGCGCTCAATCTACTGAAAATGCTCATCCTCTCAATGCGTATCATCTAAAACTCCAAAACATCTATACATTTTATTAGTTTAGTTCATGAATATATTTTTTAAATCATAATCAAGTATAAAAACATCTTGCTAGCAACCAAAAAAATGTGTTGAATCTATGCTTGAATCACATTTTAGTGAAATTATTTACACTATTTTTGCTGTGTCTGCAATTTTTAACAATGAAATCATATGTTTATTAAAAATTGATTGTATATAATATGGAAAGCATACAGTTACCTACAAATCGGTGTTTTAAAAAATAAAATCGGTTAACCGAGTCCCGAGTTATGTACTTTTTAAGACAGTAGAGAGTAAGTGTTTCAATGATTGCACATTCAAAAACAAAATGGCCTCTACCTGGGGCTGTTTCATAAGGTGCATACTAACACGTGGTCAAGTCAGATTTAGCTCCTGGTCTACAGTGAATTATCACGCTACCAGTCAAGTGGATTGGTCGAACGCGGTGGGTCATGCGCGTGCGCATGCGTCTTTCAGCAGTATCGTTCAGACACCATTCGAAAAAAAAATAGAACCGGTTCAGAAAAAGGGCAACCGGATCGTAATGGAACCGGTTCCGAACCAGTTTCTGGGTACTCGAAGTCATCCCTATTCCCAATTACTGTTGAAAAAATCTTTATTTGTGCGCTTTCAAGTATATAAAATCGTTCCAAATATGTACACAAAATTAAAATCTCCTCATTTAGGCTAATCTTCTTGTTATTATGGTGAACAATCGTTTCCGGTCACTCCCTAGTTCCCCACACCCACACGACAAACCCGGCGAATATTGTGACTTGAAACATTCACGTAGGTATGATTATTTTACATCAATAAAACCTATTTGATTGCGGGCTAGTAACAATGCTCTCTGGCTAGAGGACTATTGTTGTCATTAACCCGAAGGGCTGGTGGCCAAAAATGTTAATTTTGACAACTTCTCATGTGAAATCAAATCTTGTATTACTGTATTAGTATAGTTGGATGAGCGAAGCGAAGATTCCATTTCACTACACTGGAGAAAAAAATCCGGAATGTTTTTTTTTCCTTTCTTTTTGTATTTTTGTGTGTCTGTGAACACGATTCCGTACCAATACTCATGCGTAATTACAATCTACGAGAACGCAGAAAAATTGACGAAAAA
>JAMZAV010009234.1:0-27548 GCA_024449915.1 Sweltsa coloradensis | reverse complement strand
TAAGTAAGAGGTTTTAAATTCAAATCAGGCATGAACATCACGTGTGCGACTGCATGTGACTGCAATTTTGACCTTATGGTCAACAAGACTCTGGTCGGAAGTTTACTCGTTCGATACCTGTCTCAGGCAAGAATGAATTAAAGTTTCTCTAAGGTTTTTTCAGTTGTTTTTTCGAATGGTATGGTTTAAATTTAATTCAGACAACCCTACCCAGTTCCTACCACAACTACCCTGACACCCAATATACCTAGTTCGCTACCTGAAGAAGGTAAAATAATAGTCCAAGAAAAAAATTTAATTCAAATTTAGTTAATGGGGCGAAAAACAAAATAGTCTATATTAACACACAACTTACGGATTGGATTACAGCCCCCAAAACCGGGGGACAGTTTGCAGATAAAGATTTTGAGAACTCAAACCTCATATTTCCAACAACTCTTATCCACGAATGTTATTTTTGTCCAATGTGTTATCGGGGTTTGGGGTGAAAAAACACAAACAAACAAACATAGTTACATCATAGATTCTTTTCCAGGTAGTCGCTACTCTCATCTAATTAGTCGATTTGTTCAAGAAAATTGCAATAACAATGTGTAGTAAATTCGTTCACAATTTTCCCAAATTATAATTCCAGGTTTGAATAGCATTGAGTTCGATGGTATGCACGATGATGAGCCCCAGCAAGCAATGCGAAGACATCAAGTTTTTGTTTGTATGTTTGTGCATGTTTTTTTTGCTCTCAAACTCAACAAATTAATATTCCAATTTTGAGAAATTTTTAAGGGACTCTTCGAAATCTTTAAACATGGACTATAGCTGTCACGTTTTTAGTGCAATTGGAGAAATACTTCTAATAAAAGTCAAACTTTGCACATTTTCTTTTTTCTCGCTATTTATCTGTAAAACGGCTAGCTATGAACTTGATGACTTGATGACATTTTCAGCGAACCTTCGAAAGTAACATTATATGCCTACATGTTGTGTTTTTAAGCAAAATTAAAGCAACATTTCTCATGAAAATCTTGCTTTTATAAGATATTTTAACGTCGTATAATCACTTTGTTAGCGAATTTTTCACAAATAAAATTGACTCGTATTGTTGTAATTTTCAAATACTACTTACTTTTCACGCTTTTATTACATGTCAACAACAGCAAAACGATACAAAACTTTCGAACCTTAGAAAACATAACTCGATGCACAAATACGCTCATCCGTCAACGTGACCGTTAGAAGCATTCGCTAAGTGCCCTGAAGTAATTACGCTTTATTTAATAGTTGGGATTTAAAGCATTACGGCGCCACTGTCGTTTTATTCGTTTTCTTCCGGACGTATTGCCAGACTGTGCGCGACGTACAGGATATATCGTCCACGGCCTGTCGTAGCGGGCGACGGGAATAGGCTAACCCCATAAAATGCCCAAACATGGCTGTTGAGTGTGCCGTTAACCGACAGACACATACACTTATATATAGACATAGCACTGCGTGAGGCTAGACTAAAGGTTCCAACTTTAGCTCGGTAGTCCGGTCGGTGACCATATTCTATCTTCTTTTAATTTCGAAATTAAAATTTCATATTGTACCTCTCGCCAAATAATCATTTTATTACTTTTAAAAAAAACTTTCTGTGAGCTTCGAACATTTTAAGGGTCTGTAAGTTTTGGGGAGAAGGGGGGGGGGGGGGGATAAACGTGCCAGCGAAACTCGTTTATGTTTGCAAACTGCTTGAATATATTCTTTACAAGCGTGTTCTAGGACTGGTACTCACCAAATCATCTTTCAAATTGTATGGACATATTCTTTTGTAGGCAATGACACCAATTTTTACCCAATATTTTATTCCAACAACAATATTATCTCATTCAATCTTTTAAAATTACTTTTATTTTTTTTTAATGTTTAACTGTGATAAGTTGTCCCAAGCGCCTTATACGGACACGACCCGAAATTTTGCCATTCTTTCTGGAAGAGTCAAAAGTTTATAATTTAAACATAATTATCTACAACTTGAATATTTTTATTGTTTTGGGAACCTGACCAGTATAAGAGGACAATTTTTATGGCCCACTTCAGGTAGATAATAGTTGCGAAGGGTTGTTTGAGATGAAAATGGCATCTGCAAAAAAGCATTTGGCCAGGATGTCGAATCGTCGACATCCCGAATCGAAGTTTCGCGTGCTACATACGAACAAGTTCGTTCTGTAACTTTATACAACTTTTTTATTATTTATGACAACCGTTGGAAGTTTGGTTATCGGGAACAGTGTTTTGCTTGGCACTGAATTATACACAACGGTCGTAAATAAGTGAAAAAAAAACAATTTTACGAGAGAATGCCATAAAACTTAGAACATTGCGTTATACACTTGAAAAAAAGCAGGACATATAAATATGTTTTTGATATGATTTATTCATATCACATGGCCAACACTCCCGGGGCATTGAATAGAACGATGTTTACACATAATAAAACCTGCTATGATTGAAAATAGTGTGCCGTGGGAGCACATCGAAGATACCTTGGAGGTGTATCAAGTCGACATCATGTCAATTCTTCTTCTAAAGTTTTGAAAAAGATCCCACCGGTCCCTTTCCTCGTTTTTACATTTAATCGGTTTTGTAGGATCGTCCTGAATCACCTAATGCTGCTGATCCGGCTAAACTGAACAAGTCCCACTTCGAGTGGTGGTAAAAGGGGGTTTTTGGAGGGGTTAACCTCCCAAAACTAGACCAATTACTTTGTTTTAGATGAAATTTAAAGTTCGCACATCTAGATCTTGTAGACGGGGGATGAGATATGAATACAATCTCAAAAATAACGTTTATTTTATTTGTTTAATGCAAATCCATTAAATTCGTGTCTAAAGCTTTTTTTTTAAATATGTAAGAAATTACGGAAAACTCCTTGATTTTAAGGAAAACAAAAAAAACGTTTCTTATTCCCAAAACAGCAAACATTTAATGATGAAAACTGCTTTCAGTGTGCGAACTTTACGCTAAACACTTTTAACGAAGGGCAGCAATCATTCGTAATCCAATGAAAAAAAAAATCGAAATTATTTCCCGTTCCAGTAATTTCTGCGAATATCGAATTGCTCAAAGCAAATCCGCAAAAGCGTAACCCGTGATATCAATTCATAGACTGTCTGATGTAAAGAAAAATGAAAAGTAATTAAATATTGGTTTTGGTACAAAAATGTGTGCTTGAAAATCGTATTTTTTGGGGAAGCGTCAAACCACACTGCAGCCCTCAGTCCTCACCCTCGCGCTCGTGGTTTCTATGCCAGGGCAAGAGTGAATCAAGATTTACAATCAGGGCGAAATTATTTTTTTTGTTAAAATTCAAAAGGTTTAGTGTCGTAAATTGAAATTACCAATGCATATACAGTAAAATTTAATGCAGATATTATTATTTAAATTATAATTAATTTTTTGAAAATTTGCACGATCTTTTCAAACAAAAAAATTTAATAAATTTAGCTGAAAATAAAATTCAATTCACCAACTAGTATTTACATTATTATTATTATTTTTTTATTGAACTATTTTATACAAACCTTTTAAAAGGGAGCTAACATGTTGTAGGGACTTACGTCAAGTATTTCCATGTCTACCTATTTTCATGGCGTAACTCCCGCCCGGGCTCCCCGGGCAAGGGACCGGGGGGCCCACGGGGCCCTTGAGATATACCTATTTTATGTTATTTTCCTATAAACACACATAAAAAAAACTTTAGAAAACAGCCAAACCTTACACACTAAAAAGGAAGAGATCAAAAAAAGGCCAAAGCTCATCTCCCCTTTCCCCCAAAAAAAACGTACATTTCCCCATAACAGCATCTCGAAAAGCTTGGCAAAAAAAAATTGCGATTTTAATTTAACGAAATATTTTTATCCAAGTTTTTTTTTCAATTTAAATTTTAAAGTAATAACATGCAAATTCTATTTTCCAAACTTTCGAGGAGCGTTTTTGGGCACTGTACGTTTATGGGAAGGGTAGATAGCTTGCCCTTTTTTTTGATCTCATTTCCCTTTTAGTGTGTGGTTTGGCTTATTTCTACAAGTTTTGTTTGTGTGTGATCTCATTACAAATTTTAAGTTCCATACAAAAAATTTTTTGTTAAAATAATATTTTTTTCAAGTTATTAAAATTTTATGGTATTAGCAGTTACAAATAGGATGTAAAATATCTAGACCCGGATTCATGTACATCCGGGTATAGGTGGTATAACCATGGTATACGACGGGATAAGGACTGGGCCCCAATTCTTGAGTTCGTGGGGAGGTTGAAAACGCAAATTTGAAAACAAGTCGTTTTCGTTTTCGAAGGAATTGGATTCTTGAACGGTATCGTGGAAAACGTCAGGGTTTTGTGATTTTAAAAGAGTATCGCAAATCCAAACACTTTAAAAGTTTTGCGTATAGCAAAGAGCTCGAAAAGTTCTTATTTATTTAGATGGCAGTGCTTTCTAAACGAGGGCCCAATCGAAAGACAGTTGATGAAATATTTGATTTTTGCAATTATGAAACAAACAGATGAGCAAGCTCATATATTCGCCCCCTTGCTTCGACTTTGGTTTGTGTATTGGGGGCAGAACCACCGGGCAGAACAATGTTTGTGGCATGGGGTTGGCTAGGCTTGTCAAACATTAATGTAAGTTGAATTTTACTAGTCCTTAGCCAAATGGAACTTTAGCCCCTACATTTTTTCATTATTAAAAATTTTCTACTTTGGGGGCCTGGGCCGGGGAGGTTTTTCTGATTTGTTTATGAGATATAATGACAATTTTTCTCGTTTCAACATAGAAGCAAAATTTAAAATGTCCGCCATTTGTTAAACGTATGCACTTTCCCGCCTAACTCGTTTATACCGTCAACAAGTTTTTAAAGAACTATGGTTACTTTTTTGATTGTTGCCTAGTTTTTAAGGTTTTTAAAAACCCCTTATTTGGAAGCCTTCCCAAAAAACTTTTTTAACTTTTTTTTTAAAAGGACTATATTTCTATAACCTTAATGTCATGTAAAATAGAAATTTGTGTCCCACCCTCTGGTCAGAATCGCGGGCCGACGTATTAGATGTTAGCAGTAAACAGTAGCAGTAGCAGTAGCATAGCTAACATCCTTTTAAATGATTTTTTAGCATGTTTCAAGACATTTTTTTTACCAAGAAGGAATAATCTACCCAAAAAATTTTGGGGTGTGTTGTAGGGACCTGAATCCCCTCGATTTTGATAGTTTTCAATTCACATCACGTTACATGACGGCTGGGGAACACTCGAAAAACACCCCAACTCTGCTTGGGGTATAAAGGGCTTTAGTGTGTACGCCCGCGGCTTGCTGCGGCGCCCAACGGGGACCCAGATTTTGTAAAAAAAAAGCGAATAACATTTGAGTTGGAAAAGGTTTCACTTTTCAATATCTTTCCGATTTTTTTAAACGCGTTTTTAGGCCTCTAAAGTTGTAAATTCGCAAATTTTTCGCCTTTGGGGATAACAGGCACCAACAGCTTTCCCGTAAGAAAAGAGGTGGAGACCTGGGTTTGGGGGGTTTTGTTATCCAAAATTGTGAAATAAAGAAAACTTCCGTCTGAAAAAGAGGAAGAGCTGTTTAAAAAGAAACAATTAGAATCCTTTGAATTTGTCTTCCAAGGGCGGTTGCGTCGAAGATTTTTAACCCCCTCTATACCGATGCGGGTTGATTAATTTACTGCGAATAAACTCGGCCCTCTCCATCAACAATGCACATGATGTTTTTGGGGGAAAATACGAGATTTAAAAAACAGCAGAAGAACTTTTTCCCTTTAGGAATGAATAAAAATTTTGCTTTTTCTTTTAGTTTTCCCGATGTGTATACTGCACAAATATTTTTTTTAACAATCCCCGTTACAGTTGCCCCCGCAAAAAGATTTTTTTAATTAAAAATAAAAAAAAATACCTGAGAAGTATCATGGGGGAAGAAAGTTTGCGTAAATTGGTTTTTGCATCCGGGAGCCGAGGAAACTCAAATCTTTGTAACCAAATCCAGGACGTTGTCAATGTGTTTGGGAAACAAAAATTGACAAAAAAAATTTAAGGGATTTTTTTTTTAAAAGTTGGGTATAACAATTAGGATTTTTTTTAAAGGGGGGGGCCTTTTCTTTTTTTTCCCCGGGGGGCCCCCGATTTTAAGTTTCGCCAGCCTATATTTCATGATTTTTACTCTAACTAAAAAAAGTCATTTATAATATTGTTTGTAGATGATGTTTTCTTTTTTCTTTTTACGTCGGGCCGATTTTCGTCGCCATCCTGCATTTGCTTTCGGACTTGGGGGAAAACACGAAAGCTAGAGGATGGAAGCTGTCTCGGAAACTCGAAGTTCATTCTTTTTAGAAATTTTTGAAATATTCTACACGGTTTATATTACTGCCTTTTTAGTCTCGATGTATAATTGGGTTGAAGTGAAGATTATAGTTTTTTAATGTTTCATGTAGTTCTTCGGTATGATCCCTTGGCCGTATAATGAATGGGGTTGTTTTACCCTTTTTCAGTTTCCCATTTCTTGATCTCAATTGCAATTTAATACTTGTAAATTTTTTTTCTTCCATGTGGTCTAAAACGTTATGGCCCATTGGGACAGCAACGTCAATAAGGGAGTTTTGTTTTTTTTTCAAAAATTTATTATTTATATTATTAATTATTTTATATTTTAATATATTTTTTTTTTATTATTTGATTTTTTGATTCATAGCATTTGTCGAAAAATTTTTCCCCCGGACGGGGGTTCGCCCCCCCGGGGAACCCCCCGGGTTAACGTCCCCATTTTTCCCAATTAAGCCCCGGGACCACAGAACAAACCTTTACAAAACGCTTTTTGTTGTGACTGTTTTTTGTATTTTTTATTATTTATTATTATTTTATTATTATTATTATTCATTGTACAGGGATGAATACAAATCAGCACGAAATTTAATAAACAAAAATTTGGATGGCAAAAAAAAATTTTTTTATAAAGATAATAAATAAATCGAAAAAAAACTTAAAAGAAAGTGGAAACGATTAAGAAACTTGGGTAAAAGAAAAAACTGTCTGTAACAAGTAATTCAAAATCTTAGGGAACAAAACAGAGAAAAGGAATAGCGAAAATTTTGCAATCGTTTGAAAGAGAAGTTAAAGAAATTCAACATGATTTAGATAAGTACGAGCCGCAACTTTTAAAAAACGATGTGAGGGCCAAATCTTTTTTTATCACCTGTAAGTGAAAAAATACGATCTTTTATACAGAACAGGATAATAATAAAAAACCCTGGTTGGATGGTGTCAGAGTTCAAACTTAAAATTGTTGATAGATGATAAAACCCCAGTTTTAAACCAAATAAAAATTTTATCGATTAAACGGGAAACAGCCCCGGAAACTTAAAGACAAAATAGTTCGCCCAAATTTACAAAAAAGGGATCATTTATCATTTTCTAATTAAAGGCCAATACATCTTGTCAGTTATAGAGAAAATTCGGGAAACTTTGTGGGGCCCGAAATTTGTCTGCTTTTTTTGGAAAAATTTAAAACATGATAGACGCAGTATGGTTTCCAAAAGGGGCAAAAGCAAAAGGTGTTTTGCTTATAAAGTTCTCAGATTTTTTTAACACAAAAATTAAATATAACATGCAGAGTGGGCTTTTTTTATTGATTTTTCAAAAGCGTTCGATACGTTTAAACCCACAGTAATTTATTAAAAATGCTTGAAATGTTGGGATAAGAGGCCAAAATTTTAAAGTTTTTTTCCAGTTTCTTAAAACAGATAGGAAATTTTTGGTCAAAATGGGGGGAGTGTTTCAGTAAAGAAAGAGAGATTGTGACGGGAGTTCCGCAAGGCCCCATTTAGGGCCTTATTGTATCTCATTTATGTAAATATATGACTAAGTGTATGAAAAAAATTTTACCTTTTTAGTATGCTGATGACACTGTCCTTTTGTTGCCCCAAGTCTTATTACGCGGAATTTTAAACTACAGCAGGATTTTTACGAAATTTTTAATGTGGACTCACGATTTAATAATTTTTTAAAATTAATGCGGGCAAACCAAAAATATTACATATTTTTTCCCCTTGAACCATAAAAACCGGCAGCAAAAACCCTTCAAATATTGTTTCACTTTAGAGTGCCTACATGGGATGGGGGAGGAAAAACTGTTTAAACTGTGATGTATTTTATTTAGAGGGTTTAAGTCACGTGTATTTAGGTATCACAATTTATAGATTTTTTTCATGGAGGAAATTGATCCCCGTGTAAACGCCTAAATCTTGGCATTTCAGTTTTTTAAGTTAAAAATGGGGGTTCCTTTCAAACTTTTACGGTCGGTACATTGCTTTGCTGAATCTATTTTTTCATATGGTTTGTTTTGGGCCCGGGGGTCTGCTTCGCTCTCTCACGTGAATTAATACAAACCTTCAAAATGCAAAGATTAAAAAAATTACACCATGCTTTTTACAAAACAAGTGAACTACAATAGTATAGCCCTGAATTTTAAAATTTTGAATGTACTACCTTTATCATACCTGTACATGTATAAAAATTTATTTTTAAAAAGTTACTTTAAAGAATGTAAATGTTCCGTACGATGGGAGGGGGGGGGCACGAGGTGGAGAACAAGAGGGAAAAAACATTTTACCACAGTTTAACAAAAATAGGAAAAAGAAAAATTTTTTATTCACCTGCAAATTTAATAGCCTTCCCGTTCATTACGAAATTTTGATAAAATATCAGCCCTAAAATCAGAAATTTAAAAGGGCTTATCTTGAAACTATGCGCTAGATGACGTAGTTTCGACCACTACCCCTACCATGGCGGGAACATTTTATAATTGTTTTATTTGTTTTAAATTTAGTATTTTTGATTGTTCATTCTTTCGTTTTTAATTTTCTTGTTCTTTTTTTTTAATTTAATCATTTATGGGGTTCCCATTTAAATTTTTATGTATTTTTATGAAAACTCACACTTTTCACAGTATTTATGTATTTTTGTATTTTTTAAAACCACAGACAACCTTTTTAAAGGGTTTTTGGAAAGAAGCTTATTCAATTTTTTACATGATGTTATAAAAAAATGAAAAAAAAAAAAAAAAAAAAAATTTTTTTTTTTCCAAAAGGGTTGATTTTTTTGTATTACATTACCTGTATAAAAAGATTTTAACCTGCAATAAGCTGTTTTTTCAGCTTCGCAGGGCAATCGATGTTTTGTAAATAAATTTTCAAAAAAAGGATCTTTAAAAAAAAAATATATATTATAAAAATAATAATTATTATTATTATTATTTTATTATTATTTTAATATTATTATTATTTTTTTTACTATTATTATTATTAATTATTATTATTTTATTTTATTTTTATTATTATTATTTTATTTTTATTTTTATTTTTATATTATTTTATTATTATTATTATTTTTTTAATTACATTTTTTTTTACTTTTTAATCTTTAAAAAAAATGCAATTTAGACAAATTTGGTTATGCGTGTCGTGGTGCCGAACTGTCATCATTTTAAATGCAAAATGTGCTATTGGGGTGATTTTTTGTTTATTTTTTTTGGTTGGGGTGGAATTTGGTTTTAAAAAAAATTTTTATCAAAGCCTTGTAGCGGTTCTTTTGTTAGGTGTTTTAAATTATTATTTTTATTTTTATTATTTTATTTGCATGCATCATTACAAGATGACTTGAAGATTTTTTATGTAATCTACAGACATCTAAACGGCGGGTGTGAAACAAACTTTAGCGGTATCATGCTTTGCTGTAAACAAGGGTCTATCCAAAAACACTGGGACAGTTGCGGTTATTCTACATGATAACATCAACAATTCATGTTGACTACTTAGGGGAAAAAATTTATTAGAAAAAAAGTATTATTTCATTTAGAAGGGTATAATGATTTGTAAATTAAGAACCAAAAAGAGGTGGCGGTTTAAATTTTATAGTAAGTAAAAAATTTAAAAGTTTGGGAAGAAAAATTTATTTTTTGAATTTTGAGGGTTTTTTAGGGCAATAGTGTGGGAAACGAAAATGAAAAACCTTGCTAGGGTTTTAAGCCCGCCCAACATATCACAAAGTCAGATTATTAAAACGAAAAAAAACCTACGGGAAAAGGGAAACAAAAAAAATACTGTATATATTTGGGGGACATCAACATTAACACTTGAAACCATGATGAAAAAAGTTCAACTGTATCAGTAAATGCTAGCAAGAATGGTTTTATCCAAGATAAAAAAACCGCAAGGGGAGAAGAACGACCGGCTTAGTGTACTTTTTAGATCTATTTACGTTCGAGGTTTTGACCTTACTCTCAAATCAGTTGTATATACAACAAAAGTCAGGATCAATTAGTACCCCTATCGACCGGTATTGAGATAACAAAAACAATGACGAGCAAAAAAGTGTTTCCCAAGAAATGCATCGCGAAAAAAAAAATTATCGGGGAATTTTAAAGGGGTATTAAAGGGGAAGATTTATTTGTAGCTACTAACGTAGCCAATTATATGATGCAATTTACAAATTTTCATCGGCTTATGATAAGGTTTCATACACTAGAGAGAAAAAAGGTAAAAAAAGGTAAGAAAAAACGTGGGTGACAAAGAACTCCCAAATTAATGAAAAAAAGAGACCATGCTTTTCAAAAAGGAAAAATGTCCACAGTTAAGTGTGTTTAAGAATGTTATAGGAATAATTAAACAAGTTAAGAAATACTTTTAACAAAAAAATACTTGGGAAAGGGAAAAAAGGCAATTTTGTTTTAATCAATAGAAAGGATAGAACATGAGGGACACATGGCAAAACATCAATATCTTGTTGGTAGAAAAAAGAAAAAATCAGTAGGGGAAAATTATAGATAAATACCTGGGTAAAGCGAAACAATCCCAAACTATAACGCTTTCGCAAATATTTTTTGCTGAGAAATTGAAAATACAATCCCCCGGTGTGACACCCCAATTTTGATTACGCTACGAGAAGATGCGAAATGATAGACAGCCCCAATCAAGTACTTTCCCCCGGGTTAGTGTAGCTAATTAAAAGATAAATAAATAGTTGAATAGGAAAAACAGGCGGGCATTGAGGGAATTAAATGAAAGTTTACAAAAAATTTGGGGAGATAAATAAGCCCGGTAATAGCGTTTTTTATAAACTTTTCTATAAAAAGAAGGAAAATCCCAGATGAGCTAAAAATTTCAATTATAAGCCCAAATATATAAAAAGGGCGTCTTTTGCTATAAAAAAAGGCCTATTGAAAATATGCCAAGCATTGAAAAAAATATTAGAAAGATACGTAGCTGACTGTTTAATAAATATATGAAAAAATTTTAATATAATTAAAGAAACAAAATGGATTTCAAAAAAAAAAAGCACAGAAGACCTGTTTAAAATCTTCTCTGACATAATAAACTCCAATTTATAGTTTGTCATATAGTAGTAGTTCATAGATTTTAAAAAAAACCTTTGAACCCTGATCACACTATACTCTGATGCATTTCAAAAAAAAAGGCGTACGAGGGACGATTTTAACGTGGTTTGAAAAATATTTGTTTTAATAGGAACTAAAAGAAAAGTAGGGGATGTGTATAGTGAAGCTAAATCATGTCGCAGTGGCGTACCACAAGGGTCAATTTTGGGTCCTAAATATATTAGTATATGAACGTTATGGGCAGATATATTGTCAAGTGTTTTTTTCTTTTTTTTTTGCGGGGACGCCCCCCCCCCCCGCATTATTAGCAATACTAAGAACGTCAAAATAGCGTGAAAAATTTGCAGGCAGTTTCTTAATTCTTTAAAAAGGGAAACCCTACATGAGACTCATTATCAAAAGCGGAAAAAACAGAATTTTGCATATCTGCCCACTTTAAACGCCCCTCATGCCAGTATAGAGGTTATTGCTCACGATTTTTAAATTTTTGCCGAAACGCGGCAAAGATTTGTTTAATGTTAGCCAACAAAAAAATTTTTTCATGTTACAGCCATCCCTATTTAGGTCTTGAAATAGATCGAAATATTTTGGGGTATTCAAATAGGGAAACATCAATAGACTAAGATCTTGTGCTTTCAGCTTACGCCCTAAAAGATTCTTTTCATTTTAAATACCGTAAAATGGTATATATTTCTCTAGCTGGCAGTTTTAGTACGGTAATCGGCTTGGAGTAATGGTCTTTTCTCGCAACTTAAAAATTTAATATCATTACAAAAAAAAATTATAAAAAATGATGAAAGAAAGAGAAACGTTGATGGGAGATGTGTCTCGGATTTTTATTTACTATTTGATGTTTGCCAGTTGGGAAATCTTTGTTTTTAAAACTTTTTTAAAGCATTACTTTTAAAAAATATAAAATTTTATTGACCACAACCTTCAACTCGAGCCAAAAGGGGGAAAAGGGAATTACCATACCACCCCTTTAAAAATAAAAATGGGGAAAAGATCGTTAAGCTACTCTGACCTTTATATTTTTAAGATTCTTCCAGAAAATTAAAAGAATTAGGGTTCATTTAGAGATATAAAAAAAAAATTTAAAAACCTATTTGCTTCAAAAAAAATTTTTTATTTTAGTGAGGAAATTGGGTTTGTGATTTTTATATTTTAGTTTTTTAGGTATTTTTCAATTTTTTCATTCTGTTTATTTATAAATTTATTCTAAAGCAAACTTTTAAAAAATTATAATTTTTTTTGTTTAACTCACAGTGGTAATTTCAATAAACATATTTCAATTATATTTGGTTAAGTGTTTAGAAGTGAAAAAATCCTTATCTTTAATAAACATAGTTCCACAGATAAGCTGCATGCGCAGTTTGTGGGGGAAGCGAATGTATGAAATAGTAAGGTTATGGGAAAAATGATCTACAATAATAAAAAAAAAAAAAAAAAAAAAAAAAATTATTATTATTATTTTTATTTTTTATTATTATTATTTTGTTGTTTTTATGGAATTTTGTTTTGTCTCAATTTCATGCTATGGGTATTTTAAAATTTAATGTTTTCCGTATTAAAAGAAATAATCAAGTAATTTAATGTTTTTTGTCAAAAGTATTGTAATGGAAATATCACTGTATTGACATAGGAACTGGATTCCAAGGGGTTTATTTTAAAGTTTACTATGTACAATAAGTTAAAAATTGAACCCGCAGATAAGCTGGTTTGCAGTTGCAGTCGCAGGACAATCGATTTTACTGTTTAAAAAATTGTTCAAAAAAGGGAACTTTAAAATAATATATATTATTACCAGATTATGATATCTGGTCCCCGTTAGGGCGCCGCAGCCGAGCCGCGGTGCGCTACACACTCAAGCACCTTATACCGCAAGAGATTTGGGGGTGATTTCGGGGTGTTCCCCAGCCGTCATGAAAAAGTGTGGAACTTGAAACATCACAATCGGGGGATTTAGGTCCTGCAACACATGCCAAATTTATGGGGTCGATTATTCCTTTTTGGTAAAAAAATGGCTTAAAACGCTAAAAAATCACTTTAAGGATCTAGGTCCCGTTAGGGCGCCGCACCCAAGCCGGGTGCGCTACACACTCAAGCACCTTATACACCAAGCGGTTGGGGTGATTTCGAGGTTTCCCCAAACCGTCTGTAACGTAATGTAAACTTGAAAACTATCACAATCGAGGGGAATTGGGTACCTGACAACACATAAAAATTTTTAAATGGGGTACGTTATTCCTTCTTGGTGAAAAAATGGCTGAAAATGCTAAAAATCACTTAAGGATTTTAGCTACTGCCTACTATGCCTAACTCCCTCTACTCTAAATCTAATACTGGGCCGCGATTCTGACCAGACGGGGGGGACTACAATTTATATTTTACTGGACATTTTAAAGGGTTTTAGAAATAGTCTCTTTTTTAAAAAAAAGTTGAAAAAGTTTGTTGGAAGCTTCCAAAAAAGGGGTTTTTAAAATAAGCCTTTAAAAACTAGGAAACAATCAACAAAATAAAACCTGTTATTTACACTTGTTGACGGTATAAGCAGAGTAAGGCGGGGAAAAGGGGTACGTTTTAAAAAATGGCGGACATTTAAAATTTTTCTTTTTGTGTGAAACGAGAAAAGTTGTCATTATACTCTCATAAAACAATCAGAAACCGTCCCTGGCCCAGGCCCAGAGTAGAAAATTATTAATATGCAAAAAATGAGGGCTAAAGTTCCATTTTGGGTATGGGGCTAGTAAAAATTTATACTTACATTACATGTTTGCAAGCCTAGCCAAACCCTATGCCAGCACAACATTTTCTGCCCCGGGGGTTCCCACACAATAACACAAAAAAATGTCGAAGCAAGGGGTCGAATAATATGAGCTGCTATCTGTTGTTTACATAATTGCAACAAAAATCATTTCATGAACTTCTTTCGATTGGCCTGCGTTTTTGAAAAAGGGACTGCCATCTAGAATAATAGAACTTTTTTTGAGCTCTTTTCTATACGCAAATTTTTTAAAGTTTTTTGGATTTTCGTGATATTCTTTCAACTCACAACCCGTGACGTTTTCCACGATACCGTTCAAGAATCCCAAATTTCCTTCGAAAACGAAAACGACTTCGATTTCAAATTGCGTTTTCAACTCATCTCCCACGAACTCAAGAATTGGGGTCCAGTCCTTATACCGTCGTTTATACCATGGTTATACCACCTATACCCAGGATGTACATGAACCCGGTCTAGATATTTTACTCCTATATGTTACTGCTAATACCATAGAAATTAAATCAACTTTGATAAAATATTATATTTTAATATAATTTTGCAATGGAACTTGAAAAAGTAATGAGACACACACATAACAAAAACTTGTAGAAATACAGCCAAACCTTACACACTCAAAGAAATGAGATCTAAAAAAAGGGCCCAAACTCATCTACCCTTTCCCCATTTGCGCATTCTTAATTCATAACGTACAGTGTCCCATAAAAGCATCCTCGAAAAGCTTTGGCAAAATAGAATTTGCATGTTTACGTTTAAATTAATTAGAAAAAAGAACTTGGATGAACTATTTCGTTTAAATTAATAATCGCAAATTCTATTTTGCCAAGCTTTTCGAGGATGCTGTTATGGGACACTGTACGTTTATGAATTAAGAATGCGCAAATGTGGAAGGGTAGATGAGCTTGGCCCTTTTTTTTGATCTCATTTCTTTGAGTGTGTAAGGTTTGGCTGTATTCTACAAGTTTTTGTTATGTGTGTGTTAGCTACTGCTACTGCTACTGCTACTGCTACTGCTAAAAATCTAATACGTCGGCCCGCGATTCTGACCAGACGGGTGGGACAAACAATGTTCATATTTTACATGGACTTTTAAGGTTATA
Source organism: Sweltsa coloradensis (assembly GCA_024449915.1). Lineage (NCBI taxonomy): Eukaryota > Metazoa > Arthropoda > Insecta > Plecoptera > Chloroperlidae > Sweltsa > Sweltsa coloradensis. The sequence continues at coordinate 12,240 of JAMZAV010009234.1, read as the reverse complement.
AAAAATATAGTCTCTTTTAAAAAAAAAGTTGAAAAAGTTTGTGGAAGGCTTCCAAATAAGGGTTTTAAAATAAGCCTTAAACACTAGGCATACAATCAACAAGTAAACCATAGTTACTTGACACTTGTTGACGGATAAGCAGAGTTAGGGGGGAAAGTGCGATACGTTAACAAATGGCGGACTTTTTAAAATTTTTGCTTCATGTGTGAAACGAGAAAAGTTGTCATTATACTCTCATAAAACAAATCAGAAACCGTCCCGGGCCTGGGCCCCAGATGTAGAAAATTATTTAAATGCCAAAAGTGTAGGTCTAAAGTTCCATTTGGCTATAGGACTAAAAAAAATTTCATATTTAAAACATTACATTTTTGACAAGCCTAGCCAACCCCTATGCCACCCAAACATTGTTCTGCCCGGTGGTTCTGCCACACAATACACACAAACACATGCGAAGCAAGGTGTCGAATAATATGAGCTTGCTCATCTGTTTGTTTACATAATTGCAACAATCAAATCATTTCATGCAACTCGTCATTCGATTGGCCCGCGTTTATGAAGGCACTGCCATCTAGAATAAATATAGAAACTTTTTCGAGCTCTTGCTATACGCAAATCTTTTTAAAGTGTTTGGATTTCGTGATACTCTTTCAACTCACAACCCATGACGTTTTCCACGATACCGTTAAAGAATACCAATTCCTTCGAAACGAAAACGACTTCGTTTTAAAATTGCGTTTTCAACTCATCTCCCACGAACTCAAGAATTTGGGGGTCCAGTCCTTATACCGTCGTTATACCATGGTTATACCACCTATACCCAGGATGTACATGAATCCGGGTCTAGATATTTTACATCCTATGTTGTAACTGCTAATACCATAGAATTTAAATCAATTTTGAAAAAAAATATTATATTTAACAAAAAATTTTGTAATGGAACTTGAAAAAGTAATGAGATCACACACATAACAAAAAACTTGTAGAAATACAGCCAAACCTTACACACTAAAAAAGGAATGAGATCTAAAAAAAGGGCCAAGCTCATCTACCCTTCCACATAAACGTACAGTGCCCATAACAGCACCCTCAAAAAGCTTGGCAAAATAGAATTTGCATGTTATTACGTTTAAATTAATTAGAAAAAAAGAACTTGGATAAACTATTACGTTAAATTATAATCGCAAATTCTATTTTGCCAAGCTTTTCGAGGATGCTGTTATGGGACACTGTACTTTTATGTGGAATGGTAGATGAGTTTGGCCCTTTTTTTAGATCTCATTCCTTTGAGTGTTTTAAGGTTTGGCTGTATTTCTACAAGTTTTGTTATGTGTGTTTATGATTACTATTATTATTATTGATTCATAGCAGTTGTCGAAAATGTTTGCCCCGACTGGGGTTCGAACATGTTTACATAAAATACGTACATATTTCCACATCTCGGTACAAAAACCCGGGACAAGTAAATGCAATGTATTGCGGACTATGTAAGCAATACATGTGCCTATAATAATAACAAAACATTCAAATTCCAAAACTGATCTAAATCTATACAGTATTCAACATAAACATTAAAATCAAAAACTTATCTTAATCTTTTCAAAAATAACAACTAAAATGGTTTTATAAAACATTGTCATTGAGGGGAAATTTTTGGACTATATGGCATGTACAATTATAAACGCTTTCTGCATTTGATGAATAAATTCTTGTTAATGTTCCAGTTGGTGTAAACTATTTGTAGGTTGTGTGGTATAACTGCCGTGACTGACACAATAATCGGGATTGTAGTGACTTGATCTTGTTTCCACATTTTCTTTTCTTATTATTATTATTATTATTATTATTATTATTATTATTATTATATTATTATTATTATTATTATTATTATTTTAAAATTTTTATTTTTTATGTTATGGATGTATGTCATACAAACTCGGTCAAAACCGGGGCTTACATGTTGTACGGACTTACGTCAAGTACTTCCATGTGTATCTATATTACATACCTCATTATTACTTTTTCTTAACTCTAACTAAAATAAGTCATTTATAATATAGTTTGTAGATGATGTTTTTTTGCTATGTAAAGGTCGTGGCCGATTTCTCGTCGCCATCCTAGCATTTTTCTCTTTGGACAATGGGAAACCACGAAAACCATGTCAGGATGGAAGCTGTCTCTGAATCTCGAAGTATCATTTTAGTTTAGAAATTTACGAACTATTCAAAAAGTGTTGAGTATTACTGCCTTTTAGTCTCGTGAAAAACTTTGGGGGTGGAAGATCTAGTTGTTTAATGCTTTCATGTAGCTGTTCGGTAGATGCCATTAGCCGATATCACGTATGGGTTGTATTTACCTTTTTCTGTTTCCCCACTTTTTGATCTCAATTGCAATTCACTATATTTGTCAATTTTTTTTTCCATGTAGCCCGCGTTATGGCACTTTGGGGACAGCAACGTCAAAAAGGGGTAATTTCTTTTTTCTTCTTGTAAATTTATAATTATACCCGGGTTGTTGTGTGTATAGTTTGGTTTTTTATAAGTGCGGTCGTAAATAATTTGAAATCTTTGCTATCTAGTACTTTCTCCGGTTTGTATTTGTAGAAAGGTAGGTGTGTGTGTATCAATGGGGTTGTACTTGATTGCTATTTTTTGGGTGAAAATGTTAGCTATTTGGTTAGTCTGTAAGGTAATCCTTTGACATAGTGACTGGCCCCCGGGAAATTGAGTGTTCGTTTGTTTCCCCCCTTTACACTACATTTTTAATTGATCTTTTTACTGTGCACTTGTAAATGTTTTTTTATAATTTTTCGTTGCAACCCCTTTGTCTTGAATAGCCGCAAAAAACCTTTTTTTCTCCAAATAGTTCCCCGTTTTTAACCCCCCTATTTGAGCTTTAATTTTACGGACCTTTATGTATTTCATCATAATGCTCTTGTGTAGGGTCTTTTCGAGAGACTAACTCTTTAAAAGCGTCATTTTTATGATTTTCCCTTGTAATTGACATTTTCGTTTGTAGATTGAGGGGGGTTTAATAATTTTCAGCTAGACCACAGCCCTATGCAGTGTTGTTTGGTTGTCTTTGTAAAATAATTTTTAAAATGCTATTGTTTATAATAAGTTTTCAGATCAATTAGGCCTGTCCTCCTTGTTCTCTTGGAAGTGTCAATCTCTCATTGTGATTTGGGATGTGAAATCGTTTTTAGTAAGTGTAGTACGAGTTAATTTTCCACGCGGGATGTCTGTCTGTGCCATTTATGTTTCCCGGGATGAATATGTCAGTACTGGTATAGATAGTTTTTTATTGCTGTGACTTGCTTTTCCGTTTAGTTGGTCTGGGGGATAGATTTTAGTCGCTTTTTGTATGTATTTTATAAATTTTTTTTTCATTATTTTAGTTAAATTTTGGCAGCTTGTGAGAATCCTAATTTTGTAACTTCTTTATCATCCATTACTCCAACCCTATTTCCATCATCTAGTGGAACTTTCTGCCTGCGTAACCTTTCCCCTTTTTCGATATGTACGTCTTACCCTTGTCTACTAAAAACCCCCATCAGATATCTTGACTAAATCAAATGTATATTTTTAAAACTTTTTAGTTAAACCCAAAAATTTGATGAATAACTTTAGTCACCATGAAAATAGGTGAAAAATTTGTGTAAACCATATTTTGTCCTTTAAATTTTTAAAATTCCTTATGTTGATTCTAAGCATATGCGACGGGGGGTTTAAGACAGAAAAACCAAATGCGCTAAATAAGTCACCTTGGAAAATGCCACGTTTAATTTGGGATTGGATCTGTAGTTATCTGGGCGGTTTTTTCATATTTAGTTTTAGTGTTGTTCCCGTCTTCATTACTGTCTTCAAAAAGTTTACAATTAGGGGTTTGTTTTTATATATTTGAAAATCTGAATAACATGTGTGGGTTTAGTCATAAGCTTTCTTGTAGTCAATGATTTACGTGAATATTCCTTTCTTTTTGTGTCCCGGTCATTACAGTAGAGTCGAAAATGAGTTGTTCTTTACATCCCTGCGAGTTCTACAGCATCCTTTTTGTTCCTGGGCCTGATTTTGTATTCTTCGCAAGCTTATATATTTTTTTGTTATGCATGAAGTCAATTTTATATATATTGGGTGACATGTAATTGGCCGATATTTTTTTTGGTTCTTCGTGTCATTATCTTTCGGTTTGAAAAAGGGTTTTCTCCTTCAGTAAAGAATTCGGTTTTTTTTAATCCTTTTATAAACTCGTTGAACTTTTTCTAATTGTTGGAGTAGTATTAAAATTTCTTATCCCAAAAATTTTAAAATATTTCATTACCGGGTGCTTTCCAGTATGTGTAAGCTTTGTTTATTATTATTATTATAATTATATTATTATTTTTATTGGTGAATGTTTAAAGGTGCAAGAAAAGGTGGATAGATGGAATGTAGTTGCAACCAGAGTTGGGGTTTAAGTTTTAGTCGAATAAAAGTAAATGTTTAGTTATGAAAAAGGGTATAAAAGGCATGCCTAAGAATAAAGAAAAGTTAAGACTTCGGGGAAAAATTATTAGAAGAAAAGGAAAAATTAAGTACCTAGGAAGTATCTTGACAAAAGATGCTAAAGTAAAAGAGAAGTAACGCTAGGGTACAAAAAGCCGAAGGTTTATAAACTGGGCGAAAGTGCTTTGGAACGAGCTGTTTCCACAGAGATGAAAGGGTTTTTCTAAAAAAGCATACTTCATACCTATATTTATTTTACGGTGCATAACTTGGACAGTTGGATAAAAGGAAGAGAGTCATTTGGGAACACAGAGATGAAGTTTTGAGAAGTATAAAGGGAGTTACAAAACTGGACAGGTTTAAAAGCATTTTTATCAAAAAGGAATTAGGTCTGGAAAGTTGAGGTTTTAAAATGGGAAGGGAACTTTTAAGAGGGTTTTGGTCATATGAAGAGGATGGATATGGTAGGACCCCAAAAGACGAGACTTCGAAGCGGAGAGGAAGGTAAAAAAAAGTGGGAAGACCGAGAGAAAGAGGGGGAAGTTTGATTAAGGAGACTTTTGAAGAGAGAGGTGAATCGGGGAAACCGGGTGAGGGAATTGAAGCTGGGGAGGAAGGAAGGAGTGGAAAAAAATTGGGGGGAAAAAGCAGATGAGGAGGATGAAGATGACGATGATGATGATGAGATGAGAGTGATTGTGATGAAGAAACGTGAGCCGGGGCAATCTCGAAAAAAAATAGTTTCGTCCCCTAGATATCGGTGTGAAAAACCCACTCAACCCGACATTTTTGGAAATGAGTTTTGATTATTTTTTATTATTTTTATTATTATTATATTATTTATTATTATTATTATTATTATTATTATTATTATTATTTTATTATTTTATTATTATTTTATTTTTATTATTATTATATTATTATTATTATTTATTATTATTATTATTATTATTTTATTTTTATTATTTTTAAATTATTTTTATTATTATTATTATTTTTATTATTATTATTTTTTATTGGTGTTTTTCATAAAAACCCGGGTTAAAACGGGTAACATTTTGTACGGATTTAGTCAAGTACTTCCTGTGTACCTTTTAAATACTTTTATTACTTTTGTCTTAAACTCAAACTAAAATAAGTCTTTTTGAAAATTTGAAATATTTTTTGTAGATGATTTTTCTTTCTGGTGTCGGTCGGGGCCGTTTCTCGTCGCCATCCTAGCATTTGCTCTTCGGACAGGGGAAAACCACGAAAACCTGTCAGGAGGAAGTGTCTCGAAATCTCAATATCATTTTTAGTGTAAAATTTACAAACATTTACAGGGTTTTTGAGTATTACCCTTTTTTGAGTCTCGATGTATACTTTGGGGTTGAAGATCTATTTGTTTAATGCTTTCATGTAGCTTCTTCGGGATGATGCCGTTGGGTGATAAATGAATGGGGTTGTATTTACCTTTTTCTGTTTCCCCAAACTTCTTTATCTCAATTACAAGTTCCTAACTTTCAATTTTTTTTTTTTCCACGGGTCCGACGTTTTGGCACATTGGGATAAAACGTCGATAAGGGTAGTTTCTTGTTTCTTCTTGTCATTATTATTAAATCCGGGCTGTTGTATGTATCGGTTTGGGCTGTTATATGTGCGGGGTAATATAATTTTTAAACTTTACTATCTATTTACTTTCTTGGTTTGTATTGTAGTAAGGGGTGTGTGTGTCAAAGAGGTTTTACTTGATTTCTAGTTTTTGTGAATAAAGTTACTACTTGGTTATGTCTGTAGAGTAATCTGTTTGACATAGTGACTGCACCCCGGTATGAGTGTTTGATTGTTTCACCCTTTGCACTACTTTTTTACTTGATCGTTTTTGTCGCTCTTGTATTTTGTATTTTTTTTAATTGTTCGTCGCAACACTCTGTCTTGAATAGCCCTAAAAAACCTTCTGTTTCTCCCCAAAAAGTTCCCCGTTGTTTAACCACCTATTTGATGCTTTAATATCTACGTGACCTTTGTGTAGTTCATCATAATGTCTTTGTGTAGGGTCTTTTGAGGGGCGTAATCTTTGAAGCGTCAGTTTTGAGTTTCCCTTGTAGATTTACATTTTTTGTTTGCTAGATTGAGTGGAGTTAATGATTTGTCAGGTAGCACCACAGCCCTATGCAGTGTGGATGGTTTCTTTTTAAAAATATTTTCTTAAAATGTCATTTTTTTTAATTAAAATTTCAGATCTTGGCCCCCTCCTCCTTTTTCTCTTGGAAGTGTAATCTCTCTATTGCTGATTTAGGAGATGTATTCTGTGTTTGGGGAAAAGTATACGAGTTAATATTTTCCCAAAGCGTGGATGTTGTCTGCCCATTTAAAGATTCCGAATGAATTGTCAGTACTGGGACAGCATATGTATTTATTGCTGTGTCTTGTTTTTACCCTTTAGTTGCGTCTTGGGATAGACTTTAGCGTTTCTTGTTTTTTCTATCAATTTTGCTTTCTAACTTTATGTTAATTCTGGCAGCTTGTGAGAATCCCAAAAATTTTTATACATGTATGTCCTTTTTCCAAACCCATTTCCATCACAGCGGAACTCTTTTGCTTTTTGTAACCCCTTTCCCTTTTTGATATGTTGCGTCTTACATTTGTCCTCCAAAATCCATGCGATATCTTGACTAAATTCTAATGTTTTATTTACTAGATTTTTGTTTAGCAAAATTTTATGATACAACTTTAGGTCTCCTGGTAGAAAGGGGGGAAATTGTGTGACAACCACTTATTTCCTTAATTTTAAATCCCTATTCGTTTTTTAAGCATATGGACATGGGTTTTTTTGACAGCAAAACCATAATGCACTAATGAGTCCCTTGGAAAATGCCCCCGTTTAATTTTTATTGGATCTGTATTATTGCTGGTTTTCATATTTAGTTTTTGTGTTGTTTTTCCATGTCTCCTTACTGTCTTCAAAAAAATTTACAATTACGGGTTGTTTTAAATTTGTAAAATTGAATAAGCCCTGTGTGTGGTTTGATCAAGGCTTTTGTAGTCAATTAGTTTCTGAATATTTCCTTTTCTATTGTGTTTCCGATTCATTACAGTAGAGTCAATAATAAGTTTTTCTTTCATCCCCGTGATTTTTTTACAGCATCCTTTTTTTTTCCTCGGGCCCTGAATTGGTTCTTTGCAATGATTTATACTTATTTGTTATGCATGAAGTCAATATTTTATTATAGTTGGTAGACATGTAATTGGCCATATTTACTTGGGTTCTTCGTGTATTGTCCTTTGGTTTTTGAAAGGTTTTCCCTTTAGTAAAAAAAATTTGGGTATTTCTTTAACTCATTTATAAAATCGTTGGAATTTTTCTAATTTATTGTGATAGTTTGAATTTTTTAACCCAAAAATTTTGAAACATCATTACCTGGTGTTCCCGCATGTGTAGCATGATTGTTTCCCTTTTAAATTTAACAATATTTAACCTTCGAATTCTTATTAATATCGCCATCCTAGCTATTTTTCTTGAACCATTGTGCATCCGGGGTTTTGTGCTACCGGGTTACCCCATATTCCCCGTCCAAAACTTTTTATCTTGTCTTAGTTTGGGGTTCCATTTCTTTATTTTTTTCGGGGACAGATAGTTGTTGGTAAAACTTTTTTCCTTTTTTTTAAAAATTTGGTTTTGTCTTTTCTAAACTACATTTTTTATATCTTTTTTAATCTCTTGCTAGAGCACTTACTTTTTGTTTAAGTGTATCCAAATATTCGTGAAAGAATTGTTAAGTGTTTCAGCTTTGCGTGAACCTTGAATCTTTCAAAAAATTTTGGCAGTATCTTATCCATTTTAGATCGATTTTCCCATTTGGGATTGTTCCCGTCGACCGATATCTCTCCTAAGCCAACGATTCTCCCCAAATAGTCGCTTTCCCATTTCGTCTTTCTTTTTCCCGTTTTGTCTTTTAAAATGTTTCGATTTTACCTTTAACCCAAAAAAAACAACCAGGGACAGCGGCACAAAAAAATTGCCGCAGAACGTCTGCAAAAGATCGTTCGTTTGTGTGTAATTGATAAAATTTGTGTTTCATTAGGTACCGCGTCTTCATTATTATATTATCTTCTTTTTTATTTTTATATTATTTTTATTTTTATTTTAAATTTTTATTATTATTTTTATTTATTTTTTTTGATTTGTTGTTATGAACACAAGGTTTTTTAAACATATAAGCCCGATATTGTTTTTTGAAGATATAGCAATTGTCGTAAAAGTTTGCCCCCACTGGAGTTCGAACCCAGAATTTTTATTTAAAATAAACATTTTCCTTTCATATATAAAATGTGAGGTATCATACAATTAATTAGTTTTGGGTTTAGGCAGAGCAGAGTTAGTTTTGGGGGTTTGCTGAAATGATCAGTTGAGATTTTTTCACGATTATAATCACAAAGTAAATTAAACATTCTTTACTCTTAGTATTTACTCCTTAAAATTTTTGAACTCCAAACTAAATTTAAAAATTTCAATTGATTTATCACAGTTTTTTTTTTTTTCATTTAATTCAAGGGGGCTTATCGGGAAACATTTCATGGACATTTATTTTAAATTCAGGTAATTACAGGGTATACATAGAGACAAATTTTTTTGGGAGATACTACGGTACCGTATTTTGCCGTATGCAACTGGTGAATTTTAAAGTTTTAAATATTCGGATTTTTCAATTCAATTCAAAAACTTTTATTTTTATTTGCAAATTTCAAAAACAGCTCATTTAAAAAAACTAGTTCTGTACAAGTCTTGAAACACGCTTTAACTTTTTCTTAATTACTTTCAAAATACCTTATTTTACATATTAATTCTACATGCAAAATACAATAAATTTCATGTTTTCATTTTTTCATTCAAAATAAAATTTACATATTTCATTTTTAAAAGAATTATTATAACAATAAATTCCTCATCGTCCTCAATTTTTGTTGTTTATCTCAAATTAAAAATTTTTAATACTATATCACAAGATAATTCCCTTTTCATTTTAAATTTTTTCAAGGCCCTATTTAAATACAATACAATAAATTTCAAAAATTTCTTTTCAGCGTATTTTTTAAACCCCCTTATCTTTTACCTCAAATTTTAAAAAATATAACGAATTTTAGATTAATTTTTTAATTACTTGCTTCATTACCTGTTCCACGTTGCGCAAAGTTCGGGAAATATTCCTTTTCGTTTGGGGAAATTCTGTAATAGAATTAAAATTGCAATTGTAATTGCATTTATCAAGGTGTGATACCCAAATTCAATAAAGGAGGACTCATTAAAATTCGTTTAAGTTAAAAGATTATTTACCCTGATACGGCCCCCCTTTTTTTAAATTTGAATTGTATTTAAAATTAACAAATTTCCCCCTACGGTTTCCCGACTAAAACCCAAAAGAGAAATAAAACCCCGCTCTACCGCGTTAGGGAATGACATTATAAATAAAGTTTGTTTGGTCAGTTAAACTTCAAAAGGGAACATTATTCGTTGCATTAGCCCACTGTTCCATCCTTCAGTCTATTTGCAATTTAAAAATGGGGGATCTGGTGAGTGTGTGTTGGTGTGTTTTAATGGTGGCTAAGGCACCTACCTGGAAGTGGGAACCCCGGGGTTCGAACCCCGGTGGGGTGTATTTTTAACCCCTGAATTGTATTAAAATTAACAAATTTCCATCTACGGGGGTTTTCCCCACCAAACCCAAACGAGAAAGTTTTATTTTATCAAATCCCGAATGTTATTGGGGTGTTACGTTCTATTTGCAGTTATGTTCATTTATCTCAATTTACCGTTTCAATATTTAATAATAAAAAGTTCTTTTTCAGGCATCGTCCCTTATTTTACAAAAACCATTTTTTTTGTGTTTGTGTATTTGTATTTTATTTTAATAAGCTGGAGCTATGTGGTCCCCCAACTGCGATTGGTCAACAGCCTAATAAATGAGGCTTCAACACCGAGAAAGATCCTTGAATCAACTGTGCAATCGATCCTCAACACCAATCATGAATAATTGATTTGTAGAAATTGTCGTAACAATTTACGCCGACTGGGTCTCGATCCCAGTATATCCGGCTCGGCGTATACCAGGGCTCTTAAGGCTATTGTACCACCTCTGGCCGATAATTTGAAAGTCGAAGAAGCATGTCTGAAAAGTTTGCTGAATGAAAGAAGGCCTTTAAAATAACAGAAAAAAAATTGTGAATTTTTTGGGGCGGGACATAACCTCACTTTTGGAAATTATATTTAGATTTTTGGACAAAAGTGTAATATACAAATAACTAAATAATATAACTTGACTATAGCTAAAGGTGTTTAGAAACTATGTCCAGAAAACCGATTCTCAAAAATTAATTTTGAACTAGATTTGTATATTACACTTTTGTCCAAAAATCTAAATATAATTTCCAAAAGTGAGGTTATGTCCCGCCCAAAAAAATTCACAATTTTTTTCTGTTATTCTGCCTTCTTTCATTCAGCAAACTTTTCAGACATGTTTCTTCGAATTTCAAATTATCGGCCAGAGGTAGTACAATAGCCTTAACCAATTGAGCATTGTGGAGTTCCGCGAGACAAATGGCTATCAATCAATCATCCAATCAATGTACTTAAAGCGCGCTTAAGCTTAAAAACATGTTATAAATCATTAATTTTATGGCATAATGCCTCACAAATAATAAACAATATCTGTTACTAAACACAATAGATATGCATTATTTAGTCGAATGCTTTAACTTATTTTACTTTTGTGCGTGCTGTTTTCTAAGTCACTAAACAATACTCCATGCGCCTGGTTTATGAAAGAAAAATGACAGGTATACGACAGAGTTGGTGGGGATTCCTTAAATAAGATCTGTTACTGACTAAATACAAAAACAAAAAAAAACAACAGTTGAAAAATGTACTTACCCGATGGTTATACATCTTGACAACTCTATCTTGAACTTTATTTCGCAGATTGTTACACGTATGCTATATACTTAAGAGCTACATCAGTTTGCGCAGATAAAATGAAAATACATCTTTACACTTTAAAATAATACGGTAAATCACGATTATGTGTAAATTATATATATGCGCCAAGGGTAATACTATATATAAAAATATCTTTAAAACTAAACTGCAGCGCCAGATACATTCCGTATATTCCCGTCATTAGCATGAGCGTGATTTAGTAAGTAGTGAAATTTTATTACGCTCACAAATGTCTACGCTGGTCTACTTTTCAAAGCCCGCATGAGTACTTGAAATTAATGCAGGGGTCTGTTCGAATGCCAAAAGCTACGGCGACGACCAGTGTATAATAAAAGTGTCAATTTCGTATATATAATGTCCTCTGACTTTAGTCATCGGGCAAGCAGATTTCAACAAGCATATGCACAGGCTTAATAGAGTCTAATCATGATCTACACCACTGTAAAATCCCCGCGGATTTAGTAGGTGACAGGTTAATGATCTCCCTCGAAGAGCTAAGCAAACTGAATAATAGTCTATTCTGTGGTGAAAGTTAATACGCTTAAATTATTTGTGATAACAAATTTCTAATGCATTAAGATAGTTTTAATAAAAGAATTAAAGACATCATGCAAGTTTCAATAAGTAGTGTATTGTTTATTTCATACGAGATCAAAAAGAGACATGATGTAAGTGGATCGGCTAAAGAGCTTAAACAGTGTAACACAAAGAGCTGGTTTACAGGTTATGGGAATAAAACAACATTACAAGTTAAAAGTGGGAAATACTAAATTTCCGGTTGGAAAA